>JABFTP020000083.1:24590484-24747984 GCA_013387265.2 Cryptolaemus montrouzieri
GACTGTGTATTTATGCGTTACCATATCGCAAAAAAGAGGAAAATGTTCACTATTGAAGAAAAATCTCATATCATATGGAGATTAGAAAATGGAGAGTCAAATAGTGAAATTGCAAAGGAGTGTGGAGTTTCATACTCTACAATATGTACGATTTGGAAGAATATAGATAAAATAAAAGTTCTTTTCGACAACAACTGTGTAAAACTTAAACGATCGAGGACAAGTCAACATAAGGTTATGGAAGATGCTTTATTAACATGGTTTAAACATCAGAGGGCAAACAACATCCCAATAAGTGGTCCAATTCTGCAACAAAAAGCCAAAGACTTTCCTCGTATTATGGGTAAGGAAAATTTTGAGTGTTCATCGTCTTGGGTACAACGCTTTCGTGCTCGTTATAATATTCTGGCAGGAAAAGTTTGTGGTTAAGCGATTGGCGTTCCTGAAGGAGTGAGTAAAGAGTGGCTTTTTCATAAGTGGCCTGCGCTATGCGAAGGATACACACCAGAGAGAAAATGTTTCACAATTTAACTCCTGACAAAACAATCAAATTCAAAGGCGAGGAATGCAAGGGCGGAAAGTTGTCCAAAACAAGAATTACAGTATTGGTTGCGGCAAACAAGACTGGTTCATGCAAAAGGTAGCTTTTGGTGATGGGAAAAGCTAAAAAACACGTTGCTTTGAAAACATTCACTTATGTTTGCCTGTAACTTATGAAAAAAACACTATGTCCTGGATGACATCGCAAATTTTTGAAAAATGGCTGCTTAGCTGGGATGCAGAATTGAAGTCTGGAGGAAAAAAATCTTCTCCTAGTAGACAACTGTCCCGCTCATCCTGTAGTCTCCAAACTGAAATGCATAAAGCTTGTGTTTTCACCGCCAAATGTCACCTCTGTTTTACAGCCCATGGGCCAAGGTGTGATAAAAGCTTTAAAAACACAATACAGAAAACTTCAAGTGCTACAAATGATACAGAATATTGAAAACGAGAAAGATACAATAAGTCTTTGTGTTTTGGATGCAATTTTAAAGATATCGGAAGCTTGGGAAAAGGTCACACAGACCACTATAGCCAACTGCTTTCGCCATGCAGGTTTCAAAGATCTCTCTCAATCACAAGCGGAGGACGACGATGATATTCCGCTAGCGAGAATGATACGATCTCCCACAGATGAAGACGACAACATACCTCTCGCTCAATTGGTTATTCAGTTGCAAAGATCTGCTGGTACAGAACAAAGAATTGAGATAGAGGAATTTACTGAAATAGATGACAGTGCCGCTGTGTGCGCCTTAGCTACTGAGGAAGAAATTCTTGCAGAAGCTGAAAGTAACAATCGTAACACTGACGAAGAAAATAAATACCAGCAGGACCCTGAAGAACAGTTTAGGCCAACAACAATTTTCGAGGCTCTCAGGGCTATAACAGTTTGGCAAAAATTTGCTACCTTTAACGTTCAGTTTAATACTGATGATACTCATAACTTGAGGAGTATGAAACGTAAAATGCAAAACATATTTGAGAGTGGGCTTAACAGACTAAAATGACTGATTACTTTAAAAACTAGTGTAAGTCTTATAGTGCAGCTAAGTACATCTTGTATCTCCAATTATTTCTTAATAATCATTTTCATTTCTTTTTTGATATTTCATTTGAAAACAATATTTTATTCTATATTAGATATATATGTACTAATGATAATTTAACTACATACTTATGCTATGTATTGCTTATAACAACTATCGAATATAACGTCGGAAACTATACGGTTCCTTCAATGACGCTATATCCGGTTTTGACTATATGCCCGAAAATGTGCTCAGTGATCTCTTAAATATGAACATTTCTTATATTTTTTGGGGATGATCTGAATGATCTTGAACCGGACGTCATAGGTCAACATAGCTTGATTTCGAATTCAGCTGCCTCACAAACGTAGCAGTGAATTTGTTCAGATTTTCCAAAAGTTCGCAATAATCCGTAAAACTTCAAAACTCTTGAAATAATGCTGAAACAAGCTTGAAAGATCTCTAAAAAAGTAGCATGAATAAACTAACCGCAGATTCTTACTTAGCGAGCGCAAAAGCTGTGTGACATTTTTCAGAATTTTTTGTGGCAATTTCTTGAATTCACCTTCAAATGACCTTGAACCTGATCTAATTGATCCAATAACTGTAGTTAGCGACTCCGAAAACCCTAGAATCTATTGACCGTAGTTTAGATTCACTCGTAGATAAAATGTTCACCTGTGTAATCTGAAAAAGTGACTTTCTCACGAACATAGAAGGTAAGCATTCACATCTCCCTTCATAGAAGAAACTCAATTCACGGCTAAGAATATTCCTAACCTCTTATTTTCATGGAAAAAAGCTTTTGAATAGTATATGGTAAGGTTGAAAGCAGATGAAGACAGTATCCAATAACCAAGTGGGTGTCCGAACTTTTTATAATAGTTCATATCACTCAACATTGTTAGAGTTAAATTTCGGAGTAAAAATTGTGAGGTTATTTTGTTTTTCCGTTCGATAAACTGTAGAGTCTATATGCCACTCTAATATAGGAACATGTTGAGGATAACGTCAGTCATTTAATCTGAAAATATCGTATTGAATTTTGTCATTCACTGATCTTGTCCAGCAGGTCATGAATGATTATTTCATAATTTATGAACTATTGAATATTTCTCTAAATTGCTTTCACTTCTCAATTTCTTGTACTTCTAGTGAATGAATAATATGGGATGTATAAATAATAATGGATGAATATTATTTTTCGATCGATGTATCACTATGTCATATGTTTGGCAAAAAAGTGACTTTTGACACTACTCCTCTGCTTCGCTCTGTAGGAACATTGATCGATAGGACACTTGAAAGCAGGTGGTTTGTTACATTCGAATTGAACGTGACGATGCAATGATGATTGATGTTTATAAATTCTAAAGCACATTGGACATTGATGGATTTTGTTACCTGAAAAAAAGCAATATTAAAAATAGTTCAGGAATGGTATCGACATTATTATTCAGATAAAACATAATTTTTAGAGAGGATAAGAATATAATTGAAATATGGGATCTATATATTCAGGAATAATATCAATAAACTATATATGTTGGTTAAATCGAAACCAAAATAAGTCATGCAAATAAAGTATAATATAAATAGGTAAGTAACCTATTTAATCCTAATATCAAAAACGAAATACTTCTCAATGCTCAGTTAGACAAATCAGATTTTTTTTCAATATTTTATTTTTATGAAATAGAGTTGTCATTTTCTTTTTCAGATTATTTACTCCCAACAAAAACATGGGGTTAATGATATTGATGATATATTAATTTGGTGGACATCCATTTGCAAATATGAAATTGAAAAACCATTTATGTATGCTTGCTCATTTAAAAAGAAATGTTCTGTATATTATTCATTGATTTGAATTCACATTTCATTATATTTTAACAAACTTAAATTATAGATAATTGAATTATGAATTAATTTATGTTCACAAACTTATTCGAAGGCTAGAAAATAATATTTTATTTCGGTATAGAAGCACTTTCTTCGATAATATTTCTTTAGGAGAAGACTTAATTTAATTAAACTATAAACTATTATGATATTTCGATACGTGTTATACCGGGTGCTTACAAAAATAAATTTGGAAATAAGTAAAATGAACCAGTAAAAGCCAATTGTAAACACAATATTTTTTGAATAATCAAGCATTAAAATTGCGAATCTTTGTATAACCTGCTGTTTGATATTATGAGTAAACTTGTTGGAATATATATATATATATATATATATATATATATATATATATATATATATATATATATATATATATATATATATATATAAATATTCTTCATATACATATGAAGATGTGTTCAAAATGTATAACTATTTAAACATTCTAGAGCGATTGTTTTCTGACAATAATTGCTGCAGACTACTGGAAGAAGTATGTTCACGAACGAATGAAAAGCAAAAAGAAAAATACTTCAAATCTAAAAATCTTGAAAATTTCCCAATAAACAACCACTTAAAAACCGGACAATTTTTTTTCCGCTATAACTTTCGCAGTTTTAAAGCTAGATCATTCGTTCTTGCTACATTGGAAAGCCAAAGGTCTAGGTTTTTCAGAAATTGTATCAAAAATTGGCTCATTCAAAAATGAGCAATATTTCGAGATCGCTGAAAAGTTTTTTTTCCTGAAGAATTCGAATGGGGCATTCAGTCTCTGAACAATGTGACATATTGATCTTTATTCCAAGAATTGATGAAAAAGTAGCGTGAGGAATTTTTTTTAGTCTTATTTTCAGCTGAGATCGAAATATATTTTTCACCGCATGGCGTTGGTACTCCTGAAATAAATGTGTTTTTCATGGATGTTCTAAGAATACAAAGAACCATATTTTACTAAAACCAACCTAAAATTTGATTTCCGTTCGAATTCAAAATGGCCGACTTTCTCAAATATTAACAATTTTTCCCGCGAATTAAAAAAATTCGTCGGTCGTAATGAAGCAACTGCGTAATTCAATCACTATACTGAACCTTTCTCATCGATTTGAAGGGTCGAACTTGAATATTGATTCAGAATTGTGCCAATTCTCGTCATTAATGTTTCTCTTCGTCACCATCATATGCACCTCCCGTTATGAAATATCTGAACATAGACTGCATACATTAAGTCTATGATACACAAAAAATAATGACATGTCATCGAGTTTTGAAGGACATCTGATTTGAACTCGAATTTTATCTTGGCGTTGCTCGTTTTTGACGTTTGAAATTGTTAACAATGGTTTTAACAAATGAGGATAAGCGTTTCATTGAATGTTTATTTGTGCGTGGCTATACCGCTAGGCAAATATTACGCTAATTTCCAGCCCCTAATTACAGAAGAAGTACATTTTATGATCTTGAGGAAGGATTTCGGACAACAGGTACTGGTGCAGCTAGGGCTTTTAGAACACAGGTACTCGCCTTTTTCGTAATCTGTTTCAAGCATCAACTCTACATTTTTTAAATTACAAACTCAATTGACAATTTCAGGATAACATTCAGCGAATTCCTGCATTAGCAGTCAGCGCTATCAGAACTCCAGGAACCAGCTTGACTCTTTCCACATGTCTCAGAGATGCCAACTGTTAAAAATATCTGTGAGAATAGTATTACATGATTTTGTCAAACAAATTATTAGAGTAGAAACATTCAACAAAAAAATCATGTACTCCGAATGGAATATGACCTCCATTGGCATCCACAACTATCTACACACGTCTTCTCCAGCTCTCTATGGATCTCGAAATTCCTTCTTGATCGAAAGTATTCCAACATTCTTAAACTTTCTACCTCAGCTCCTCACAATTATTTAACATAATACCATTTTTATACACCATTTCTTCCAAATGATCCCACAGAAAATAGTCGCACGGATTAGGATCGGGACTATTTGGGGGCCATTGTCTACGCAATGTCTTAGATAATCCATAATATAGTGACATCTGGCTTCATCCTAAAATCAATTGACATAGATTTAATTTAGATTCATCTAATTTGGGACACCCTGTATACTGACGGCCAGTTGAGAGTGAGTAGCGTTTTTACTTGTGATATAGTACTGGTTGTCTGAAGAATATGGAAAAAATTGTAGAATTCCAAAGAAGATTTGAACCAATATAAATCATCCAAAAAGATACACAATTTCTCAACCGTTCATTTGCTGGTGGCAACTGTACTTATTCATGTCATACAAAACACAGCAATCATTCACCTGCATGAAAGTGAACTGAGGAGTTGAGGCCCCAATAGTTGATAACGTATGATCGAGAATTATGTGACAATAATTTTTCGAATCTAATCTTATGCCTTGTTCTATAAAAATGATATTTGATTTAAAGTGCCTCGAAATACCGGCAGATACCATTACATGCCTGGAACATTTTTATCTCTCCCTCTGCAAACGAATTAAAGCCACATTCCTTTTGATTCCATTCGTCGGAACACAATTTCTATCATTCTGGCTGTTTTTTGGTGGAGCAACACTGAAAATTTTTTGTCTGTGAACTAGATATTTTCAATTTGTCTACGTATTCTAAATCTATTTAATAAATTTCTGCTTCGCTCGAATATGCGCTCTTTGACAGCTCAAGTCGATGGAAAATTATAGTGCCTCCGAAAATACTTAAGACCCAAATCGTGTCTTATAGTTCTTCTCACAGAGACGAAATGAATCGACAAATTGTCAATTCATTTTTTAAAAACATTGTTAACAATTTCAAACGTCAAAAACAAGCAACACCAAGATAAAATACGAGTTCAAACCAGATGTCGTCTAAAACTCGATGACATTTCATTATTTTTTGTTTATCGTAGAGTTAATGCATGCAGTATATGTTCAGAGGTTTCACAATGGGAGGTGTATATGATCGTGGAAAAGAGAAACATTATTGACGACAATTGGCACAATTCTGAATCAATATTCGGGTTCGACCCCTCAAACTGATGGGAAAGGTTCAATCTAGTGATTGAATTACGCAGTTGATTCATAACGACAGCGAAAACTTTTTTAATGCGTGGGGAAAATTATTAATATTTGAGGAAGTCGGCCATTTTGAATTCGAACGAAAATCAAATTTTAGGTTGATTTTACTGAAAAATGGTTCTTTGTATTCCTAGAACATCCATGAAAAACACAACAATTTCACGAGTGCCAACGCCATGAGGTGAAAAAAATATTTCGATATCAGCTGAAAATCAGAATGGAAAAAAATTCTTCACGCTACTTTTTTACCAATTCTTGGAATATTTTAAGATCAATATGTCGGATTGTTCAGGAAAGTCTGAATTATCGACTGAATACCCCATTCGAATTTTTTAGTGGAAAAAAAACGATCCTGAAATATTGCTCATTTTCGAATGAGTCAGCCATATTGGATTTCACCGGAAGTGAAATTTCGATACAATTTCTGCAAAACCTAGTCCTCTGGCTTTGCAATGAAGCATAAACGAATGATCTAGCTCTAAATTTGCGAAAGTTATAAAGGAAAAATTTTGTCCGATTGACTCTGGCGCACTTTATATAATAAAATATTAAATATTATTATATTACATTGAGTATCCATTTATGATTTGAATAACATAATTTGCGTTGAAAATATATAAATCAACTGTTTTCTTTTAACTTATTAATCAGTGATAACGATAATAAAATTATAATATCCACCAACGCTACTCGAATGAATAGACCACACAATTCTCAGAATAGTTTTTATTGAGTTAAAATATAAAAACTCATATTAAGAGCAAATAACACATTTATATTGAAAATAAAGAGATTTCACAAGTGAAAATATTAGGTAGGTATTAAACCACACTCAAAATACCCTTAAATGAATCATATATATGATATTCACAAAATTACAGGAAAGTGTATAATATTATTAAACAAATGGATGAAATTCTAACTAATGCCAAATTGTATCTATGTTCCATTAGTAAAATATATAAAATGTGTATTTTTCACATGTTATATTTTGTTCTATATTTCTCCATTTTGTTCAATAAATGAATGAACTAAATCTAATATACTTTTATATTAAATAATGAAACATTAAAGAAAACACACTAGGCTTGAGTTTCATAACATATAATTTTGTTTTGACATATGTTTCAGGCTTTATGTCATTTTCAAAAACTCAGAGAAAATTAGAATATTACAATGTCATTTATACTTGAGAAACAGATGAGAGCAGCGAGGACAAACGGAAATCATGCCGTTTGTTGGTTATTGGTACTTTATGTTTATGAACTGATGAAATTTCTACGAATTCTAATGAATTCAATCTTTTGTTTTAGTTATCTGAATGCAAAATCCGGGTTTTTGTGGAATCTAAGAGAAGATTTTCGTTTATACAATTTACTGAAAAACCAGTTGTTAGTTTTTTGTGAATTATTGAATTTTTATGTTCTACTATAATATTGATGGAACGGCCTGTTAAGCCTTTATAAAAAGCCAGACAATCTTTACAAAATAGTTTATAGTTACGCTTTTTTCACTTCAATTAACTCGATCATTGTTGTTGGCCAAGAGTGAAAATAGATTTTTTATTCGTATATATTGTGTGAATCTTATTTTCAATGTATAACATAATCTAGTAGTTATTTGAGAGTAATCTATACGCAAATGTATAAAACGCGGACATTTTGCAGTTTTGGCGAATGGGAACTACTATTATGGATTAAGGTATCAGTGAATATAGGTTTTCGATAAATGTCAAATTCAAGTTCTTATCATTCAAATATCTGAGAAATTGAGTCCTTAATGCATGTCTCAAATGCCCAAAATGAATTGCATTGTATCGTGAAATGAATTTAAGAACATTAGAACAGGTTAAATTGTTCATCAGTGGCTGTCCAAATACAACATATATCATCAATATCTTTCTCAGTGATGAACGTTATCAATTGAAATATTACATGTAGAGGAAAGCTCATTTTCAAGATTGGTCATATAGATTTCGCCCAAAAGAGGAGAACCCATTGGAAGATCATCTAATTCTTTTCATTATTGCATTTGAAATAACTCTACTTCAAACAAACTTCTACTAACAGCATCGTATTTAATCTTAAGTGAGAGGAAAATGTTGCATTTTTAAGTGATTGGTCGTTAATAGTAATTTTGAGTTCTTAATTCGGTGTTGATCGAAACAAATTGAAGGCATCTTATGAAGTTAAATCTTGCATTTGGGAGAATATTGAGTGTTTAAAGCTCTTCTGTTAGATTTGAATTGTGGAGGCCGTTACTTGATGTAGATCCATGATATAAATGAGATAAAAAACACAAGGTTTAACTTTAATCTACACTTTATTTGAAAAAATTCGACGACGTTTCGCTGACACAGCAGCTTCATCAAGAATGACAAACAGAATGAAGAGTATGGTATTATAAACAAATCGTAGAACAAGTTGGATGAATAACAGGAAAATCCACAGCGAGCCATTGTACAGTTAGTATGAAAGGTAATAAAACTAATTAAACAAGTTAAGTAGGGTGAATATTTCACATCTACCTGCTCATTCAAAAGCTTGTCCGAATGTTTGTATCTATTTATTTCTAATGCTTCTAGGAGATCTAATTTTAAACTTTTGATTTTATATGTTATATGTCAATCATTCTGATTCAAGTTATTCAAACCACTTAATAAAAGAAAACCATTCATTCAATAAAAACTTTGACATATTACATATAAAATCAAAAAGTTTAAAATTAGATCTCCTAGAAGCATTAGAAATAAATAGATACAAACATTCGGACAAGCTTTGGAATGAGCAGGTAGATGTGAATTATTCACCCCTACTTAACATGTTTAATTAGTTTTCATTACCTTTCATACTAACTGTACAATGGCTCGGTGTGGATCCACACTTGTTCTACGATTTTTTTATTATACCATACTCTTCATTCTGTTTCTCATTCTTGATAAAGCTGCTGTGTCAGCGAAACGTCGTCGAAATTTTTCAAATAAAGTGTAGATTAAAGTTAAACCTTGTGTTTTTTATCTCACTCTTCTGTTAGTTTTTCAGTAGTTTTGAATGAGGATGCTCGATGATGTTAAATATAGTTTTCTCGTGATGCACGCAACGTTTTCCAATACTTAAGAGTTTTGAAAACATTAGCATCGAATATTAAATAAAAAGCAAACAAAACAAAATTATTATTATCATTGATTTACCCCACCCTTCAGGTTCACAAAATAATGAAGTATTTATATTGACTCTTAGTCAATAACAGAGATCTATTTGATCTGGAGAAAATGAAGGTGTATATATATTATATTGAAAAGATTGTCCTGCTTTTTATATGAGGCAAACTGTTGGTTCTATCAATGTACAAAAGCATGAAAAATCAATTATTCATAATAAATTAACAACTGAATTTTGAGAACATTGTAAAAATTAATATTATTGCTTAGATTTCACAGAAATCCAAATTTAGAATTCAGATAACAAAAGCAAGATATTAAAATTCATAGAAATTTAGTCAGCTTACAAACGATCTTCCAATAACTAATGACCAGCTGGATTTCCCACTTCTGTCATCTTCTCTCATCTGTTCCTTCGGTTAGAATGATATTGTAATATTTGACTTTCCTCCTAGTTTTTGAAAATGGGATAAAATGCGATACATGTGTCAAACATAATTTTATTCATTATACCATGCCAAATTCTTTTCTCCAATTGTTCGATTATTAAATGAAATAGTTACACCGAAAGATAGATGAAAGTTGTATATCTGACTTACTAATGATGAAATTTCATGTTCAAAGGATATTGCATCTGAAATCGATTGAGAATTATAGAAATAAAAATACGATAAGGAAAATAAAAACGAAAATAATAATAGTTATTTTATTATTTACTATTTCGGGAAACTTTTCCTAACGATTTGTTTCTCTAAGAACACAAAAACAATTCGTTAAGATAAATTTGAAAATCGGCGCATTCATTATACCTAGTTGCTATATGGATTTAGCCTCACTATTTGGTTGAGCAAGACACGAATGAAATTCTTACTCTGTATTTATTGACAACAAATAATTAAAATGAGTCACCGTTACTGCGATTTTAAACTCTGTTTCATCAATAAACAGGCGGTACCAAACTCGGCTCTAAAATGACCATCTGGCCCCCAACTATTTTTAATGGCTCTGAGTTCCACAGGTAGAGGGAAGGAGATAATCTTCACCTCCTCTAATCAATATTTTTTCAGTTTTTTGCTACTATTAGTATTTTGTGAATATATCATAAAAAGAAAAAGATTTCAAAATTATTAGTTATTGCAACTGAAAAGTGTTCCAACAGTGAAATACACAGTCAAAGATGGAAAATTCCCTTAGTTTATAGTATGATTGAAGGGTATATATTGTGTAAATTCATTTTAATATAAATAAAATGAAGAGCCCTATCTGATTTCCACAATGTTTAATTTGAATACAAATAACCGGTTGCGACAGTAACGTAATTTTCAAGTTTAGAACTAACAGTTGTGAAACAACCACACAACTGTTAATTCTAGACACTTGAAAATGACGTAACTGCCGAAACCAATCGTGTGCATCAAAGGTAAATATAATGAAGCATCAGGGAAAACTAGATGGAAGTGCGTTGAAGATAAATGTTCAGCACTTCTTCGAGCAATTGTTGAATGTTGGAGCCGTGATATTACGAATTCGAATGAAAACCATAACCACCAACTAGAAGATCAACATTTTGAAACGACAAAATATGAGCTCTTCTGTCGAACGAAAAACAGAGAAAGATGTATGTGAACAATTATCAGGCAAGAAATGTATCAAACTGAAGCTGAAACCTCTCTTGTAAGGATTTCAGATAGAACATGACAATGTTAATCTAATAATTTGCTAATGTTTTCGTTGATGCTTTATAGGCAGGAAAATGTGGGAAACTCTCTACGGAAATATGGCACCCTAAAGAACGCCCCTGGAAATTGGTTCTGTTTGAATAACTTTTAAAGTCCTTTACATAACTCAATAAAAATTAAGAATGATGTTCAGTAGTAAGGACCCTTAAAATAGTATCCTTGCAATAATTTTAGCATCTTTGGTTTACCAGAGGCGGACTAAGTGTAACACTGTAATGCTTATTCTTTCAACACCCTATATGATAAAGACATAAAAAAATTTTTTCTGATAGCTTGAAACTCTACTAAAAAAAGCAATACTTGTTAACTATTTATAAAATGAACCATTTTCGAGAAAAAAATAAACGAGAACATGTTTCACTTTAAATAAACTATTGAAAACAAAAATCAAGTCAGTAACCTTAAGACCTAATTCAAAACAATTAATCAAAGACTTCATAAGTACATTCAACAACGTTGACTCTAATACACTCGCGGGCACGACGGATAGAGGACTGCTGTACCCGACACGCCACCATAACCCCGCATTGTTTCTTAGCTCATGACAAGGAAACGTTATTCTCCGTAGAAGCTCCTCCCTATTATATACACCAAGGTTTTGAGGTGTCCCCGTAGGTAAAAATCAATCGCAACCAGGTCGGGAGATTTAGGTGCTCCATCACAGCAATGCTAAAATGAGGTGGTGCCCCATCGTGCATGTTTCGGTGGGTTTCAAGTGATAAATGCTCAATTAAATCTTGATAAGCGTTCTGGAGGAACTCCAAATAAAGTTCTCCATTCGATCGCGCCGGCGATACAAATGGTCCAATCGAAAAATGTCAAATGACCCCTGCCTAGATGTTAATTTGTTCGAACTGTTGCTGATGATGCGCAACAATGGTGGCATGAGGATTTTCAACAGCCCATACGTGTGAGTTGTGTGAATTTGTAATACCAATTTTTGTGAAACCTGCTTCATATGTGAAGAAAAAAGTGCTAATGAAATTTGCATTATTTCTTTGCTGATCCACTAGCCAGTTTGACAGCTGCCTTCTACGAAGAAAATCTTCAGGAATCAGCTAGTGCATTTTTTGCAAATGATACGGGTATATCAGCAGCTCTCGAAGAACTTCATGTACTGTTGTTTTCGCCGTATTAAATTTTGCAGCTAATTTGCGAGTGCTCGTTGAAGGATTGTCATCTACAACATTCAAAATGTTTTCCTCCAATTGCAACGTACGTACTGTTCTTCTCACACCAGCATCAGTACTTTTCTTTCTCAAACTTTCCTAAAGTGATGAACAAAGTCAATAATATGTCAATTTTGCCTTATTAACTAGAATAACCAACTGTTCTCCCTTAGACGTTGGTCGACTCGTTGAAATGTCTTCTGATTTGGAATAGTACGATTAGGAAATTTTTCACGATACAACCTTCTAGCTTCTAAAACGTTGCCAAAGGCAAGACATAAACACCTCAAAAAAGTCTAGGGAACACTTCTGTATATCGATATATCGTATCCAGAACGATCAATATGGATGATTTTTTAAAAGAAATGAACACCTGCATCAATTTCTCACCAAATTATTTAGAGTGCCGCAACAGATTTCAGTTTTTTATAACAAACTGAAAATGCAGCAGATGCGACGCTGTTTTATAATCATTTCATGTATTCAAGTTTTGTGATTCGACCATGGAAAGACGACATTTGACTAGAGAAGAGATGTTACGAGCCGTTGGCATGCTCCAAGCTGGGAGCTCACAACGGAAGTATCCAGGTTTCTGGGTAGCCCAAGTGTCATAAACCGTTTATGGTCGCGTTTCAGTGAAACAGGTAGCGTAGAAGAACGCCATACAGGTCGTTTCAGGATTACTACAGTCGTCCAAGACCGATTTTTGGTTTTACAAGCCAGAAGAGATCGTACTACCACAGCATCTCAATTAGCTCGCGCAAGTGCTATAACCAGTTCATAATGTACAAATTTCCAACCAAACTGTGAGAAATCGACTGCCAGAAGGTCAACTCCACTCCAGACGTCCTTTAAGAGTCCCAAGAACACGCAAACTGGGATCAAGAAAGGTGGGCCACAGTTCTCTTCAGTAATGAATCTAGATTTAGTTATTTTCCCGATTCGGGAAGAATTCGAATATGTAGGGAACCTGGAAAGCAAAACCGTCCCTAGCATACTCGAGAAGTTGTTAGACAGGGAGGCGGATCAGTGATGTTTTGGGGAGGTATACGCTTTGGTGGAAGAACTGACTTCGTTTTCATACAGAACAACCTCACGGGAAATTCTTACTCAAATGAGATAGTTTTACCTGTAGTGGTACCGTATAAACAATTAATATATATTATTATATATATTATATATCTTAATATAATGATATCGATATTCTACCGTGGCCATCCTGCTCCCCAGATCTGAATCCCATCGAGCATGTGTGGGACACCCTAAAAGAAATCTCCTGCGTCAAAACGTCTTCCATCATGAACAGGAGCTTCGATTAGCAGTTTAGGGGCTTGGAATGACTAAGTCAAAATGTAATAGACAATTTGATATTGAGCATGCCGCGACGATGCCAAAGTGTCCTTAATAACAGTGGTGGAACTTCTGGGTACTGAAAAATATAAGTGCTTCCATATCGTTTCGAAAATATTAGTTCAGGATTTTTTTTGTGTTTTACCAAATTTCGCCATTTTCAAATTTCAATTTTTTTTATAATAGGTGCTTTGGAGAAGTCAAATATTATTTTGTTTTCTTTCTTGAGAATACATTATATACAATACATCCTAACAAAAACCGAAAGATTTCTATAAATTCGAATCATCAAATTCATATTTTAAAGATATTGGTAAGTGTTCCTAGACTTTTTGAGGTGTTGACATAAGATGCATGTCTGCAAACTCAATTAAAGTGTATTCCATATTCCACAATAAAGTTTACCAGGAAATCCAAAAATCAGTAAAGTGATAGGTATTGAATAATATTAATATCAATCAACGTGTGGGCGATGTGCCATTATGATAATTTCTAGAATGCATTCACTTGATTTTTGTTTTAATAGTTTATCATAAGTGAAACATTTTTGGTTCATTTTTTTCTCGAAAATGGTTCATTTTATCAATAGTAAACAAGTATCACTTTTTTCAAGTAGAGGTTCAAGCTATCAGAAAACATTTTTTCAGGTCTTTATCATACAGGGTGTCAAAAGTATAAGCATTACAGTGTTACACTCAGCCCGCTCCTGGTAAACCAAAGAAGTTGAAATTATTGCAAGAACACTATTTCAAGGGGTCCTTAATACTGAACATCATTCTTGATTTTTATCAAATTATGTAAAGTATTTTAAAAGTTATTCAAATTATTCTTTAGTTGCACATATTTCCATTGGGAGGAACCTATAGCTAAAAAAATTATAGAAACTTGTTCTTTTTTATATTCTATCTGAGTCCAAGAGATTTCCCACATTTTCCCGGACACCGAATACGATTACAAAATTATTGATATGGACAGCACATTTTCATACATACATTGTGATTGATATTAAAATTGCTATTTACCATGCCTCGCTTAATGTTTCACGACATAAATTACAGAATATAGAGAGAAATACTCAGAAGTAAAGCACATGCACAATCATTTTGGGATTTAATTTTTGAAGACCATGAAATGTATTTCGATCAAACCATAACATGAAAGGCTAAAGAAATTACTTGTTTGAAAATTATTTATCTGATTCTTCTAGATTGCCACCATCAACCTAGCTGGCTCGATGGCGTAAAGGACATGACGCTCGTCCCCTGCGCAGAGTTATCTGGGTTCAATCCTCACAAAGTCGGTGCGATTTTTCGGGTTCGGGGAGTCGCTTAAGGGAGATGTAAACCGTCTGTCCTATCTAACAGGGATGTGTTGGACACTAAAGATCCCTTCCCCCGATATGAGTGGGGTTCGGCAAAATTCCCGGGTTAGTGAGGTGACAGAATTCCCCGGTGTGTCATTAGCTGAAAGGCAGAAATAAGGCACGTTAGAGGATAAAAAAAAAACTATCAATCTGGCAGATGCATCCGCTGCTTTGAAATGACAAATACACGTGAATCGTTCGATTCTCATTTCATTGATTTTTTGTATTATGCGTATTCTTCGCTTTTCACTTTTGTCAATGTTGTTCTCAGCATTCAATCTGAGGTTTATGTGAAATGTAATAATATTGTTTGTTTGTTTGTTTTTCCTTTAACGTGCTCTATTTCTGCCTTCCGGCTAATGACACTCCGGGAAATTCTGTCACCTGACTAACCCGGGAATTTTGCCGATTATTTAATGTCCAACACATCTCTGTTAGACAGGACCAACAGCTTTACATCTCCTCCGAAAGATGGACACTCAAGCGATTTCCAGAATCCGAAAAATCGCACCGACTTTGTGGGGATTGAACCCAGGTAACTCTGCGTAGGAGACGAGCATCATATCCCATACGCCACCGAGCCGGCTATGTAATAATATTCACCTTCCTTATAAATTTAAGAATAGCGGATTTAGAAAAAATATTGTTTTCATAACAGAAAATACACATTAATATTGATCCGTATCATTTCAGAGCTATGTTGTTATATTCTATTCTCACCTTATTCAAAATTTTTAATTTGAATGGAATATAATAATCTATAAATATTACTGATATTCTTAGACCTGTCCTGATTCCTGCATCTACAATTAAAAATACTATAATCATGGGTAAATTAAGGATATCAATCGAGATGGACAGACACCTTAAATTTATTTAGGGGTCAAGATGGGCCTTTTCAAATCCTCATACCTGCGTCCTGCGCTGAGATCTCGATCTAAAGTACAGAGGGATTCGTATACAAAACTGAAGCTCACATAATTCCCAACGAAAATGATTGTCAGCACTTTTGAGCACGAAATCGGTACCACCTCATTGGACCTTATCATCATACTGTTACATCATGAAGGAGAGTTCGGTAGTGAAAATTTCATTCGTGTTTTAATATTACCCCATTATTTCATAACTACGATTCGATTTCGATAGGTTCAGAAGATATACAGAATCCACTTGATTTGTTCTGAAATTAGTATCAATAGAAAAAAATTATGTAACTATCTGTTTGGCATCTTATACTTAGAAATTAAAAAAAATCAGGTTTACACTTGATCCAACCTTGTACATAATGAGGTGAATGTTTTCAAATTTCTTGCTATTCTCGTTCATTTTATATCGTTTGAAATATCATCTTGATTATACAGAAAGGTCAATCGATACAATGAGTTCAAATATTTCGATTCAGCCTAAGAAATATAACATTGTAGGTCCATTTACGAAACTTGTTTTATCTTGAGTTAACTCATATCTATCTGATGTTTCCGTTGATAATGTTGTTTCAAGTTATACCTTCTTGTGGTTGAATAATCACATTTATCGCAAAAATGATCTGGTTCTCTTCCGCATCCATTATAACGGTGACATCTGTAGGAACTTATATGTTTGAATCTATTTTTGCAGACATCACAAATGATCGCATCTAGAAATTTAATGAATTAACACACACAATACTGAAAAAAAAAGTTGCTGAAACAGGTTTCAATTAAATGAAAGAATACATTGAAAGAAAATGATTAAAGATATGTTTACATTTTCATTTTTGCAGCACGAATTCATCATACACAAACACACAATGAGTTCGCAAAGCTGTTATCTTAGTCTATACGACAAGTAAATGATAGTAAAATTATAGATGCAGCACCTAGAAATATGTGTATTATCTTATTGGATGTAGAATGATGCCTAGAAATATGTGCAGGAAGTTTTACTATTTAAGAAAAACTTTCATAAAGAACAGAAAGTTTCCAATGAAAAATTTTCCATTTTCTGGAACTCTATCTCTTTTATTCATAATTTTAATGTGATGCTGAAAATAGGGTTTGGCTCACTAAATAATTTTTAAACTATTACTTATAAATTTGAAGGAAATGATGGTACATTTTGAACACTTTAGAGAATTCAATACAGTTGGAAATTAATCTTTAAGTAAATTTGGACGATTGTTAATTTGCACAATTCACAAGAACCCGCCTCGAAAAGAATAATCAAATAATCGGAGTAAAAATTTCATGTTTCGTGGAGCCTTTCTTAGATATATAGTTAATAAGATCACTAAGATTTGGAAAATATTGATACTTTGTTCACAATACTATTTTTGAATCAACAAAATATTCCGACTTCTATAACGTTTTCTCATTAACCATGACTCAAAACTTAAAAAGCGCTCCACAACTCAAGGAATTTTCACCCCAATTATTCAAACTTATTGTGGTTTACAATGAATACAAAAATTCATGAAAATTGTACTAATTACATTGTGCTAGTTCAAAATTCTAACACGCGAGAGACATACCTAGTAAACCTATATCGGGTATGCTGAATCCAGTGGTAACCACCGTTTTTGAAAGTTAGCTCTTGTTTAGGAGATATTCGCCTTTGAATTTAGCTGATTTTAATAGGGTTCGTCGCTTATGACCTAGTACATTATATGCTTGTAATTCCCAAACCGTTCGGAATATCACTCTACTGTCTTCAGCAAAGTTTTAGCTATTGTCATGGCCAACAACTTTTCTGAATATACCAACATGAAAAAACGTCATTCAAACACCGTTTCTTAACAAATTGTCCAAAAAACTCCATTTCTTTGCCATTTTTTCGTTAATTTTCGTCTGAATAATAGAAAAATCAAGGGAATTTTGCTTTAAAATCTTAAAATAAGAAAATAAAACACATATCCTATACTTAAATCAAAAATTTGAACACACAATCATGATTTTAACTCAAATATAGTTTCACACAAACCTTCTTTTATTTTCATTCCACTCAATCTTGGAAAATTTGCTTCAACTCATTGAATCAACAATCCCAAGCTTGATATGCAGAGGTGGAATCAACACTTTTTCGATTGGCACAAGTGGAATTCCATCGACGTTTTCTCGACGCAATCTGAACCCTTGTCTCATACGCCAGCTTTTATTGGCATATTGGTCGCTGGCATATCGAGTATCCCATAAACATATAAAACACACATGTTTTTCGTATATCCCGTCTGCATTCCTCTCAGAAGAGTTATCACCTTCAAATCTGCACAAATCTTCCAACGACGGTCTTCATATTTCACCAAATCAAGGATTTTTTTCAATGATTCGTAATTTTCTTTCGTTTTTGTGCTGATGGCAATCGAGACACTGTTTTTTGAGTTTGTGACATGAAGCAAAACCGCCTTGAGACTACTTTTGGACGAATCGATGAAAAGACGCCAGTCTTCTGGTTTATACTTATGATGCATTTTTAATACCAATTCCTTGATATCAGTTCAGTACGCGTATGAATTGTCTTCGATGGATTTGAATAAAGCAGTGAACTATCTATGACGGCCGATTGCTCTATATACTTTCATCAGGTGCTATATTCCTGAGTCACAATAATGGACTGACGCTGCGATAATTTCAATCGACGAATAATTTTATTCAGATCTTTCTGAGAAAATTCGGCACGATTACATTGTGGAGATACATTTGATGGTACATAAACCGATGCAGACGTTTCGCCAATAGTATCAAAAGTAGATGGAATGTACTCTTCTGTCGGACTGGGTCTTTTCGGTATTGGAATGGATTCCGAATGTGGTACCGGCAACTGAACAAACCGAGTTCCTCTGAGTTCAACTTCACGTTTTTTAGCTCTGTTCAATCCGACAATTTCATCAACACAAGCAAAACAGTCTTCTGGATTATGTTCTTGAGGATTTGTCCAAATTACTGGAATGCCAAAAGGCATAGATTGGAATTCACCTGTAATAAAAATAGCTTCAATTGATATAATTTTGAAATAAATGATAAATCATTTCATTTTACCTCTTTTCCATCAACTCAATCTTATGACACAATCAAAACAAACGATTTTTGGAGCCCAGTTCACATCTTTGGTTACAGTTTGGTTGAAATATTGTATGTACGATTCAGCAATTTCTTCTGAAATTGAACGCTTGCTTGTCATTATAGTAAACTTTCCACAAATGTAGCAAAATTTATTAAATTTACTGCACGAATTCATTTTGATATTTTTACCAAATATATAACTTGTGTAAACAAAGAAACTTCAACAAGAAATGTCAAATTAAGAAATATCAGAACTAAGACTATGAAAATGGCACACAAACACATAGTAAAATACGTAGTAACATCAGTGACAATACTCATAAATACGTATTAACAGTGACATCTGTGAGAAATTTGAGTTGAAATCATGATTGTCCGTTTAAATTTTTCATTTAACTATAGGAAATGTGTTTTCTGTTCTCATTTTGAGATTTTAAAGCGAAATTCCTTGATTTTCTATTATTTCGACGAAAATTAACGAAAAAATGGCAAAGAAATGGAGTTTTTTTGGACATTTTGTTAAGAAACGGTGTTTGAATGAGGTTTTTTATGTTGGTATATTCAGAAAAATTGTTGGCCATGACAATAGCTAAATTTTTGCCGAAGACAGTAAAGCGATATTCCGAACGGTTTGGGAATTACAAGCATATAATGTACTAAAGTTATAAGCGACGAACCCTAACTTTCAAAAACGGTGGTTACCAATGAATTCAGCGTACCCAAAATAGGTTTACTAGGTATGTCTCCCACGTGTTAGAATTTTGAAGTGTCATTTTCACGCACTGTGTTATTAACCATCGAACTTCTGGAAAAATTCACCTCAAGATGAATTTTCAACATGAATGAATTCTTTGAAGTGTTTAAATACACCGTATCATTTTTAAAATTTCCAATTGTTATTCAATACCTAAGTAAAATTATACAATGACCGTCAAAGATTTCCTTCAACGAGATGATTCAAAACCAGTGGATTGGTAACAATGACTCTATTAACTGGCTACCAAGACCATCAGATATTGGATTTCTTGTATTGTATCGTTATTTGAAAGATAAGGCATACCATACATGTCACGAAGATCTAGAAGCACCTATTAGTCTCAAGAGAGATGCTTTCGAAGATGACCTCTGTTTTTATTGCGGTCAGTTGATTCTATCCTGTAGAGCAGGGGTGCTCTAACTTGAACTGCTGGTGAACTACCTCAAAATTTTTAGACTACTTACGACCGACTCTCAGAGGCAACAATTATGTATGATACAGGGTTGTCGTACATACACGATACACCCTACGTACCTACCCACCTAAGTAAGGTGTACCGTAGCATATATAGATATTAGCTTTTCCCACAATATACATTATTTTAGCCAAGGTTTGGATTAGATTTAGTTAGGTTCTTCTCAATAATATCAATGAAAAAACTCATAGTTATTCAAAATTGCGAGTTTATTGCTTGTTACAAAACAAAAGAGTTACATATGGTGTTATACTTAACTAAGGGGAACTTTGGTTGTTGAAGAGTGGCACTGCATGTCCTCAGCATACTTTTCATTAAGATGGTAGGTAACCACTGAGTGCTAATGGCAAGCATGATGACATATGATCGTTAGTTAGTCGATTGCGATATTGTGACTCAATTATCTTCATTTCAGAAAATGCAGACTCGCACAAGTAAGTTGACCCAAACATTGCCGTCAGTTGAAGAGCGATTTGCCTCAGATTCGGATATTCATCTTCAGATATAAAACACCAGAAATTTATCAGATCATAAAAACGCATATCGAATTGTCCCACAATATTTGATAATTCAGCCTCATACGTATCATAACTCTTGCTTTCAAAGACGAAAAATGTTTCAGATCGTTTCGTTTCAGTTGATCTATCATAAGTTGCAATTTACTTTTGAATGCGTTTACTGCGCTAATCATCTCAATGATAGATTTTCCTGCACCTTGAAGCTCCAAGTTAATGGTGTCTAAGCTCCAAGTTAATGGTGTCCAAGCTCCAAGTTAATGGTGTCTAAGTGCATTGTGAAGATGAGAGAAACAGCAAGTATGTGCATTTCATGATATCATGTTTTAGTTTATTTGCCATGTCCTGACTCATAACTTCAATACGCCTTGTGACAGTCGGACGAGATAACTGAAGTTCTCTAATAGCAGACATGATTTCTGTTTTTTACAAAAGAAAAATTCGTCCTTCCAGTCGTTATTAAAATGATACGTTTCAGATTTTTTTGCTGCACTCATTTTGTACCATTTAATAATAAACTTTGTATCGACGTAGTATTGCCTTCAAGTTACAATTCAGAATGACTCCAATTCCTGCAGGCGCAACATTTATATCAGTGTGAACGGAAGTCTCGAATGTTTCCGTCAAACGCGCCACCCGAAATTTCTAGAAAGCGTCAAGAATAAAAAAGCGGCTTTTCTTTTACAAGTACCGCGGGTTCCTTTGATAAAGCCGCCTTTTGCTGCTATCAGAGGGTTATTTTATTACTTAACAAATTTCTGTAGTTTAGTTACTTACTTATTGAAATTTTCATCTCAAGATCTACTCAAAAACCACCCGCGATTGACCGTTTGAGCATCCCTGCTCTAGAGATTTCTTTATCCTAATACAATTCGAATTATACAAAAAAAATGGATTCACACTTTTTCGCTATATTTGTAACTCGTTTAGACGACATCTACAGACAAATACAAAAGAGAAACTAAACAGTTAATCAATTGATTATAATTAATTTATAATTTAATCAAATATAATGAATAACAGTAACTACGAATGAAATATTTTATTTTACGCCGTACTGAATGTATGAGAGTGGCGTTTGATTATTGTGCAGGCGGATCTATTACTACAGACTAACCAAAATTTAAGAAACTGGAAATTGGATAAATACGTTTCTAATACCCAAAATACTGTATTATACATTTTTATAAGCGCACAGCATTTTATTTCCAATATTGTAAATTATTTGAGTTTGGGAGGCCTTTACTTGGTAAAATTCCATTACCAATAACAAAAAACAGGTAATATTTTTTGAGGAATTTTATTGAATAATTGTGATTCGTAAAGCGTTTCACTACATCGTAGCGAACACCCTGTGCAACAGATGGAAATTTCGATTTCATTAGGAAACGTTAGTGTAACTGTGTATCACTTAAAACTATTGACAATTATGAAGACCAGTCAAACCATCACATAAATATGAAAACTTGATGTTCATTAATATCAGGGTAAAGTCTTGGTTATAAAAATGAAAAACTCATAGCACATCAGAGAAATGTTTAATTTATAAGAAAATATAATTTATTACAATGAAAAGAAACAAAACACAATATTGACACACTCTACAGTTTTGTGAAATAATGGATGATATTGAAAAGAAAAATTTCAGTGCTTATAAAGGTATCAGGAAATGAAACAATTACATATTTTTGTTATTACTATTAACATACCCAGAAATAATTTTGATATCAGATAATTAAGAATTTATATATTATATCTAGCAATCCAAAATTGATTCTTCTTCTATTCAAAGGAATGATGAGAAAATAAAAATAAATATATTAGTAGAATTCGAAACTTCCAAATTTGAAATAAATAATACTGAATGACATCTAACACATCAATTTTAAATTTCAGACGTTTACTATGAAGAGCAGTTTGAATTAAGATTAAAAACATGATCGATTTCTTGGTAATAATAACTCCTTTATCAATCGATTTTAGAACAAAATCTCGTTCAAGAAGTGATGTATGTTCTTTCAGATTAGTAAGCACTAGAATACCAACACACATGTGAAAAACATACTTTTTACGTGTTCATTTTTCATATACGAGGGATGTATTTTATGTTTTGCATGCTGGGACACAAAGAACATCATTAATCAACTGAAAATGGACCTCTATGTTTTTCGTTTTTCACCATCTAAGTGTCATCATCTTTTTCGTCTAGAAAAGCTGTTATTTCGGGCAATAATTCTTGAAACCTTTCTAGGAATTTTCCGCGACTCAACCACCTGACGTCCGTGTGAAGAACTGAATCAAATCATTTTTCATATACGAGGGATGTATTTTATGTTTTGCATGCTGGGACACAAAGAACATCATTAATCAACTGAAAATGGACCTCTATGATTTGTTAATACAAATCCAACTTCAACCGGCTCTGTGGCGTGGAGGTTAGGTCGCTCGACCTCTGCGCAGAGTTATCTGGATTCAATCCCCACAAAGTCGGTGCGATTTTTCGGATTCTGGGAATCGCTAGAGCGTTCATCTTTCGGAGGTGATGTAAAGCCGTCGGTCCTGTCTAACAGAGATGTGTTGGACATTGAAGATCCCTTCCCTCGACACGAGAGGGGTTCGGCAAAATTCCCGGGTTAGTGAGGTGACAGAATTCTCCGGCGTGTCATTAGCCGAAAGGAAGAAATGGAGCACGTTAAAGGATTCAAAAAAATCCAAAATTTGTACAGTTTACGACAAACTATCAAGGTTGACAATTGAGTTGAAAAATTTAATCAAACCATGACTATTTTATCGCAAAAATTTCTACAATTTTCAAAGGCAATTATCTCAACTAGAATATCTGGGCGAGTTGGCTTTTGTTTTCGTCATTGAAGCACCTCACCAGCCAGCAGTTTCCCGTTGGTATAAAGAATTTGAACGCAAAAGGGTAAGGCTTAGCGACGATCCAAGGGCAGATGCACCTAAAACAGTGGTCACCCAAGAAATAGTGGATACTGTCCGTACGAATTATCCAGGAAGACAGGCATGCAGCATATCGAGAGATTGAGGCATCATTGCGGATTTCAAAGACGTCAACACTGAAAATTTTGCGAGAAAAATTGCGTGTGAAAAAATTAGTTCACCGTTGGATACCACATTTGGTGACACCAGAAACTCTGGACCCTCTGGAAAGTCTAAAAGCGTGAAAAACATTGTCAATGGCGATTAATTTTGAATTGATTCATACGAGCCAGAAAATCAGTACCTGTCTTCTGTTTGGCTGTTCCAAGGAGAAGAAAAATTGCTAAAAATCATCCGTGGAGGAAGTGTCTTTAAAAAGATGGTCGCAATGTTTATTACAGAAACACGTTATGTAAAACAAACAACAAAAGATCAGAGATCAGTTACTGGCTATTGGTACACAACCATTTGTTTACCGCAAGACGTTAGGAAACTACGAGAAATCAACTCCGAACTACGATTTATCCTTCTCCAAGACAATTCAAGTGTGAGCCCGAAAAACAATTAATTATTTAACGCAAGGAACATCGAATTGTTACATCATCCTGCGTACAGTTCGGACGATTTCTTTACTTTCCCCAAAATGAGGAATGCACTGCTTCAGTCGTCAGCAGCTTATGCCTCTTAAGTGGCCATTTTGAATGTAGCAGCAAATGATTGAAATAACTGCATCTAGAATTGGTTCTAAGAAATCCAGAAGTGTATTAGCATCGGAGAATAATTCAAGACACAATAAAGTCTTCTAAACCCTTTAGCTCTATATGCAAAACGTTAAAGACATCACTCGTAATCTTTTGCTGCATTTTTCGCTTATTACAAATCTAAGAATAAGTTTTGGAGGCGAACAATACTAACCAACATTTATAACTCTTAGTCATGTGATTCGACGAAGATGGCAGTAGAGATTGCGTCAGCAAATTTCGCATTCTGACAAGCCTAGAAGTTTTGAATGAAAATCCATACTACCATTCGTTCGCAAAAGAAGCGTATAGTTAGGAAAAACCAGTAATCCATAAATGTTTTTCCTAATATCCTTGTGGGCTTGTCCTAATAACCTCTGGAGCCATTTGCGAAAGTTTCCCAATCATATGAAGCGCCATATTGATTTGATGTTTTCGGCGGTAATGTTGTTTCAGGTTATATTTTCTTTTACTTGAATACTCACACATATGGCAAAAGTTGTCTGGTTCTCTTCCACATCCATTATATAGATGGCACCTGTAGGAAGTTTGATGTTTGAATCTCTTTCTGCAGACATCACAAACAATTCCATCTAAAAATTGATTTAATTAACTTATACTCATAGGAAAAATAAAAGTGTTTCAAATTACGTTTTGAATGACATCTAAATACCTACATAAGACGTTGACTGCGTTAGCCACAAAAGAACGTGACTTATTGTCTCCGACAACCGATAAATATTTGTTGCTATGAGAAGTAAGCATTTCTGACAACCGGTTAAGTCTACCAAGTGGCCACCTATGCGACTATAGATAAAACGTTTTAACAAATGATATGAAGAATTCTACTCAGAATACATGTAGTGTTTCTGTATTCAACACAGGAGTAGTCATTGATGCCCGATGGCGCACAACCCCGGTGTTTGAAAATATGAAACTGAGTAATGTAACATTTTAATTTTTACTAACGATGAAGCAAATTTGTTTTAAAATTTCTTATTTTGATATAATTAATGTAGTTCTACATAATTTTTTTGTGACTCCTTTTTAGAATAATCAAATCAATGATTAACTAAATTAATGAATGAACAAATAAATGAGTAACTCAAACGGTAAGTGAACGAAAGTAATTGATCGAAATAGAAATGAGTAAAC
The DNA here is from genome assembly GCA_013387265.2 of Cryptolaemus montrouzieri. Classification (NCBI taxonomy): domain Eukaryota; kingdom Metazoa; phylum Arthropoda; class Insecta; order Coleoptera; family Coccinellidae; genus Cryptolaemus; species Cryptolaemus montrouzieri. The sequence goes on from JABFTP020000083.1 coordinate 24,616,443, forward strand.
AGTTGAATAAATGAATAAACGAATAAATATATAAATAACTGAATGAATCAATAAATTGATGAATGAACGAAAAAACGAACGAACGAATGAATGAATAAATAAATAAGTAAATGAGTAAATAAATAGATAGAAGAATAAAGGATCATACAAGAATAAATAATATCTAAACTAGAACCAAAGAATAGATATATTGCGTCAATGTGGAATTGAAATGTTCCATTTCTCAACAGGCCCTGTTTTGGTCCCTAGGAAATCATTATTGTTATTTTTATCAAAATATTATGTACGACGATGCTTTCCTATAACAGAACTTTTTGCACAGATTTTTATGGTTGCAAATATTACCGAGTATTCAGTATCACTTTTGCTGTGCTCATACGTATTCCTGAAAAAAGAGTCTTAACAGACAGACAACGAAGTTATGCCCTGATGTATTACTTTTTCATTTTGGAGAACAGAATTCTAGGAAAGATCTAAAAGAACACTAATGAAATGAAAATGTATACAATATTTAAAAGGTAAATGAAGAAGATAACACTTCGTCGAAAACCAAATCTTAGCCGCAGGGAAAGAAGACAATTTTTTCGATCACTGATTCACTAATCCCTAATTATATTAATTTTTTCGAAACAATTCAACTTTACATATTAAGACTTTAGAAAATGGTTTTCATTGAAAAGTTATTTCAATGTGAATTTTCCAACAACTTTGACGATTGTTAATTTAAAGGTGAAGGTTGTTTTATTATTCATTCTATTCAGAAAATGTGAACACTGATTTATTTGTTCGTTTGAGCTTTGAAAATCCACAAGGATATCCCACATAAACAGTATTATTTAACTCAAAGGACAAAAACAAATTTCTCCGAATAATATGATGAATAAATAAACGATTAAATGATTAACTGAATAAATATAAATGAAAATATGAGCTTTGAAAACTCTCAACGATATCCCACACAAACAGTATTCTTGAACGCAAAGAACAAAAACAATGTTTTCTTAATGATATAATGAATGAATAAACAAACGAACGATTAACTAAATAAACAAATGAGAATATGAATGAATAACTGAATAAATAAATAAACGAATGAAAATATAAATAAATAAATACATAAATTAATAATTTAATTGATAAATAAATTAACAAATAAATATATAAATAACTGAATAAATAAATGATTGAAAGAATTAATGAAGAGATCAATTGAAGAATGAACGAATGAATGAATAAATGAGTAAATAAATACATAGTAGAATGTAGAGATCATACAAGAATAAATAATACCTAAACTAGAACCAAGGTACTGATAGATTGCGTCAATGTGAAATTGAAAAGTTACATTTCTTAACAAGCTCGGTCTTATTTATTTTTGTCGAATTATTATGAATTGTGGTGTTTTCCTGTGAAATAATATTTTGCACAATACAATTCCATTGTTGTAGTGTTAAGGACTGAGTCTGTATTGACTGCACGTTTTTCAAATCATTTTCGTTAAAGCTGTAAGGAATTATGTTCACTTTTTATCGATAACAAAGTGTTCATATCCAAATATCGTAACTCAATTTCTTAAATATTTAAATATTACAACAGATAAGTATCATAAATTTGACAATTATCGAAAACCAACGTCATTGATACATTGATCCAAGGTAGTGGTTCCCTTCCATCAGCATACAGGGTGTCAGATTTGAGACTGAGAACAACGAGATATTTTATCTCCCTTTTAGACGAACGAGAACTTCTCAAAATGCACCGTTTGCAGGATGTTGAGCACTTATAATGACAAATTTCCGGGAGTTGACATATTTTTCATGTCGTTACGCTTTTTCAGAAAAACACTCAAGGAAAGTTGTCTCTAGATTCATTATTTACTTATTTCTTTAGTTTTTGTTTTTTTGACTTAATAACTTTCATGTGTACTGAAATCATAATCATGATTCAATTCTTTTTTCCTGATTTCGCACCTTAATATATATAATTAGCTCTACAGGCCAAGTAGGGCCATGGCTTCATTACACGTTCTTCTCCATTTCATTTTATTCATAACTGCTCTCTTTCAGTCCTTCACTCCTAGCTCTTCAATATCTTTCTCAACCATTTTGATCCATTCTGTGCGTGGTCTTCCCCTGCCTCTTCTTCCCGTTATTCCCCTTGTCAAAACTTGTCTTGTTGTTCTATCGTCTTCCAGTCGGAAAACATGGCCAAGCCATCTCATTCTTTATGCTTTAGCCACATTTGTTATTGAGGGTTGTCCATACCTCAATACCCCCCATACCATTCTTGAAGCTCGGCGTTCGTTCTCCTCTCCCAACGATTTTCTACCTTTTTCCACCATATATTTTTCTGAGTATTCTTCTCTCGAAAACTTCTAATGTATGTTTTTCCCTCTGCTTCAACTTCCACAGTTCGCAACCGTATGTTACCACAGGCCTGATGATCTTCTGATAAATTTTCTTCTTCGCGTTTTTCGACATACGTTTGGACCTGAGCACTCTGTATAATCCTACTAAGCATTTTGTTCCTTTAGCTATCCTCTCCTGTATTTCTACTTTCTCCTCCCCTGTTCTCGTCAATGTTACACCTAAAAAGTTGAACTGTTCTACCTTTTCAAAGCAGTATATCCTATCTTCACTAATTATTTGCAGATTTGAGTGCCTTTCATTTTCTTGTTGTACTACTATCATATACCTGGTTCTATTTTCATTTATCACTAAACCCTTTCTCCTTGCAGCGGTTTCTAACTTCCTGAATTCATTCACCAAATGTTCTCTCGTTCTGGTCACAATAACTATGTCGTCTGCATACGCTAAAACTTGTGTCTTTTGACTGTATATTGTACCTTTGCTAATTATACTGCTCTCTTTCATAATTTTATCCATCACGATATTGAAAAGTGTAGTAGAAAAGGGATCTCCCTGTCTCAGGTCTTTATCAATACAGAATGATTCCGGCAATTGTCCGCTCATCTTAACTTTATAGGTGGTATCCGTCAATGCCATTCTGACCAGACTGATTAGTTTGCCTTTTATTTCTAGATCATTCATTGCTTCATATATATATATTTTCTTATTATACTATTATAAGCCTGTTTATAATCGATGAAAAGCATATGGAGTATCTTGTTTTGATCAATAGTATTATTCATAATTTGCTTCAACACAAAAATCTGATCCATGACTGATCTATTTTTTCAGAACCCACACTGATACTGTCCTAGCTTTGGTTCTATTATTTCGTTTAGTCTATTTTTGATAGATATCGCCATAATCTTGTAGATAGTGTCCATTAAGGCAATCCCCCTATAGTTCTCGCAATTGGTCGTATCCCCCTTCTTGTGCAACGGACATATTAGAGCTTCCTTCCACCTACTTGGCATTTTCTCCTCTTCCCAAACTCAAGATATAAAATATATATTGTCCTCCATTTCTTGTCCCCCTTCAACATATCCGCCGTGATGCCATTTTCACCTGGCGCTTTGTTGTTTTTAAATAATTTTATGACTGATCTCATTTCTTCCTCATTTGGTGGTTCCTCATACGCTTCATTTAGGAACGCCCTTCCTCGTTCGCATTTTCACTAGCCTCTTCACTTTCTCCGTCTAACAACTCTCTGAAATACTCACTCCATCTCTTCAAACTTTCTACTATTCCTCCTACCAACTGCCCGTTTTTGTCTTTGCAGAATAATATTTTATTTTGCTAATAGAGCCTCCTCTGATATTTTATATTTTTATAGAATTGTCTCGTCTGTTTTCGCATATAGTTATTTTCCAGATTTTCCATTTCAGTCTATTATATATTCTCTTTTCTTTCTCCTGTATGTACTTTTTGCTTCTCTTCTCTATTCCCTTTACAGCTGCTGGTTCTCTTTATTACTGGAAATTCTTTTGATAATTTTGGTCTGAAACTCCTTCCTAATATTCTCATCATTCAATTTTTCCACTGCATATTTGATAACTTTATTTCTTTTACTTTCTTGATGTTCTGGTTTTCTATATTTCATCTTGGCTCTTACGAGCATGTGGTCTGTGTCCACGTCTGCTCCGCGTAAAGTCCTAACATTCATTACATACTTGGAGTGTTTACTCTCTATAACCATGTGATCTATTTGGTTAGCTTTTCTGTTATCATGTCCGCGTTTCATACATGAGTGATTACACTCTGAGCCCCTTTCAAGAAAACAACAGCGTCGAATAACGGGTACGACAATAACATCATAGACAAATTAATAAGTGAAAACCAACACCAATTATTATCATTACTGACTTGCTGTGATATTTCATTGTTTCGTGAACTTAAACGGTGAGGCCTTCAGGTTCACAAGGAAATATCACAGCATTATGTCCTACAAATGAGTTCTAAATTATGACATATATTAAATTAGAATAAAATCAACACAATATGTATGAAAAATAAATGTTCACCCCTGGTCAATATCAAAGATAGACGTGATACAGATGAAAAAGCGGTGTATATAAATTATATTGTAATGATTGCTCTGCTTTTTATATAGGTCGATTGTTCCATCAATATCACAGTATGAAAAATTAATATTGTATAACGAAAATTATTCCTTAGATCTCACGAAAACCCTAACTTCACATTCAGGTAACAAAAGCAAGGAATTAGATCCATTATAATTCCTAGAAATTTCATCAACTCACAAGCAGAATCTACGAATAACTAATGGCCAGCTTGATTTCTGTTATTCCCATTTGTCTCATCATATTTTGTGAAACTTAAAACTAGTGTTTTTGTATCATTTGTTTGATTATTTTTATATACTTTTCGAAGAGGTTTAATTGGTAGTATTATTGTTTAAATTATATTAGATATATAAGATAAGATTTCACATTTATTCTTTCAATGTTCAATATTTACTTCACAATAAGAATAAAAGCTAGTTTCTTGTAGCCATGAAGTCTTGCATTATTTTCCACGCAGTTGAATTTACCTCATGCCCTTTGACACCTATGCTTGATACAAATTTGTGTTATTTAGGTGAAATTAATGTTTCACTTCAGTAAATTCAATTTTTTTTTCAGGAAAGGCTACATGTGGATTTTGTAATCGTTCTTATAAATATGTACGCAATTTTAGATCTTATAGAAATGTGGATACTGTATGCAATATAGAGGGTCGTATCTTTGAATCGCGTTGATTTTATACATCAAGATATTACCGACCTGAGTATTCAGTATCGATTTCGCTATAGCTGGACATATTCCTGAGAAAAGTATCTTAACAGACATATAGGTGAACATAAACTGATAACGAAGTCATACTCTAAGGGTTACTTTCTCATTTTGGTGTACGGAATCCTAAAAGAGGTCTAAAAAAGATTATTTTTCCGCTAATGAAAAATAGATGATCCTGAATCGTCACAACAATCACACGCAAGTGAATTCTGGATTGAACATCATCAGAAAAGTAACAAATATTGTGGAAGTCAGTCTTATCAATGCCTAAAATATTAAAAAGAGGAACAGAGAGAATATTACTTTGTCGCAAGCCAAATCGTAGCCGTAGATTAAGAAGATAATTTATTCGATCAGTGATTGACAAAAGAATTGATATGCTTATGCGTAAATCAATTTGTTTTTGAAATGAATCAAATTAAAAATTAATACTTAATACAACAGAAAATTCATTTACATTAGAATATAATCCTCAAGTAAAATTTTCAACGAAGTGGACGATTGTTAATTGATAGGTGAAGATTATTTTATCATGCATTTTATTCAGGAAATAGAGAAGTGATATATTTATTCGTTTAAACCTTTAAAACCCACCCGAATATCCCACATAGACAGTTTCATTGAACACAAAACCAATTTCTCAATAACTATATTCATGTAAAAACCAGAAAATAAATACATATGTCTAACTTATATTTGCCACCTCACTTATAACATCAACATTCATCTTTCCAAATTTAATTCAACAACGTCCTTTTCCAGTGGTCCCAACATAAGCAAATAACTATCCAATGTCAATGTGTGTCAATTCGATACACAGTATATTTGTCAAGAGCGAATGAATACTACAAAAATATCTTTTTAACATATACTTATATAGACTAAAGAACCAATCCACTCAGAGTTGAAAGAATGACTATTTTCCCTAAGATGATTTGAATAATTCGAATCGGTTGTTCCATTGATGAAACTGCGTTCTTCTGAGACTCTAACATAGAAGCTTCTTCCTGTTCTATCTATATAAAAACAATTGCAATCAGCACATTCCAATCAATAAACACCTGATTTATTTTCTTCATTAATTGGAGACTTATAATTTCTGATGAATGAACCTAAATTTGTTGATGTTTTGAACGCTATATTCAAATTTGAATTTTCAAGAAGGATTTCACATTATTGCCAGCAATCTGTATTTTATAATGGGAATACCCTTAAGTCCTTTTTAGCAGAAATCTTCATAGATGATATAGAAGAAAAAAGATTGTGTGGAATTTTTTCACATTTTAGAGATAACTAAGAATTTCTGGAATAATATTCCATTAAGGGATAAAAATCGCTTCATCAATCTTAATTTTATACTTGGAAAATTGAAATGATAATGGGTAAGGATAAAAGTAGACTTAAGTCTCCAACTTATATTTTTATTCAACACTGTGTCTTGAAGTACGACATACATAATGCGTAATAATTATTTAGATTATATACACATATTAAAAAACTGAAAACAATATTTCATTATCGTTGAGTCATTCTGTTTTTCAATTATTTTCAATCATTCTATTATCAATTCTATGTTCATCATGAGTTTCACAGTTTATAAATGTAACCAATATTTTAGGGTAACTGAAATAAGTGAACAGTGACCTACATTCGATTTTTCAATGTATCTAGTAAAACCGCATCAATCGTTGTACCTTATCTCGTGGTGGGTATATTTCCATCATTTATCATTTCAATATTAAATACTTTTCTCAAGTATTCAATAAGTGTAGTAAATTCTTCTTTCTTGAAGTCTGTATTAAAATCACCAGACAAAAAACATTTACATACTGCGAACTATAGGCGCCGCCATATTGGCCTTGACGCCTTTCATTTTATCCCTACTCCGCGGCCGACCGTCACGCGACATGCAACACACAGTAGAGAAAGTTTGAGAGGTTGTAATAAAAGTTTCACTTTAAAAACTATTCATAAACACCCGTTTAATAAATATTTCATATATTGGTATCGATATGTCGATGACATTTTTGTGTTTCACAAGAACAAACAGACAGTTCACTGTATTCGAAAATTTCATCAACATCCTGCACCCAAATATTGAATTCACTTCTGAAATAGAACAGAACAACTCGATCAATTTCCTAGACTTAACAGTCAATAAATAAACACCAGTTTTCAATTCATACAAATATCACAATTCATTCATATATTATACATCGGCACATCCTTGCCAACACATAAGGTTGCAGCATTTAATAGCTATATACATAGACTCTTGCGCACCGATGTCTAGTGAAAATCATCTAAAAGAATTGAATTTGATAAAACAGATCGCAATAAATAATGGTTATGATGCAAATTTAGTTAGCAACATATTATATAAGAAAAAACAAGAATTAGCTTTACAACATGTATATCCCATCGGTGAACATCAAGACCAGAAATTCAATAGTTTAACATATTGAGGCAATATTAACAATAATGTGAAATCCCTTCTCAAAAATTCAAATTTGAATACAGCGTTCAAAACATCAAGATTGTAGGTTCATTTCTCAGAAAGTAGAAGTCTCAAATTAATAAAGAAAATAAATCAGGTGTTTATAGATTTCAATGTGCAGATTGCATCTGTTTTTATGTAGAACAGGAAGAAATTTCAATGTTAGAATCTCAGAACATAAAAGCAGTTTCATCAATGGAACAACCGATTCGAATTATTCAAATCATCTTAGGGAAAATAGTCATTATTTCAATTCAGAATTTGAAATTCTATATTCTGAGAATAGAGGTATAAAACTCAACCTTCTGGAAGTACTTGAGATTAATAGATTTATGTATTCACCAGAAATTCTTAATGACCAGTTAGACAAGAATAACTCACCCTTATTGAACTTGTTTCCTAAACACTAGTTCGAATACAGATAACTCTGAGTGGATTGCCTCTTTAGTCTATATAAGTATAATGTTAATAAGATATTTTTGTAGTAATCATTCGCACTTGACAAAGATACTGTGTATCGAAACGCGTCGAGCATTTATTATATTTTAGTTGAAATAATCGTTAACTCATATTTGAAAATGGATTTCTATCATATAAAAACCTCGTCAATTGAATTTCAGAACTGAATCACTCAACATTGCTCAAAATTTATAACAGGTATAGTTAGCACATACATTCATATAACTGTTAGCGCTAGACACTTGAAAATGACACCATAATTGTCGAAACCTGTCAAGTCTACTGAAGATTATTATTGAGGAAATCAGAGAAAAGTGTTTCATTCAATTTTACTTTCCGAATCATTTCTGAAAACAGAAAATATGTTTTTCATCTCAGTTTGCTGCTAAATTATGCAATGTTACATGTGCCCTCTAAATATTTTATACAATCAAGGCTCATAATTTCAGGGCTTCATCAAGAATACAAATCGATTAGAGCTTGTGAATTATACTTTATGTAAATTCAATTATATACTATTCATTTAATGAAATTTATTTTTGCGCCATACAAATATCGGATGAATTCGAGAAATCACGTTAATAAATGCCGATTATTGGATGGAAGTTTGAAAATGAGTGAATTCAATAATTATTCTACAATTATAATTCAATATAATTTTGAAATGAACATCAATCAGATTCAAATTCAAACTATCTTCGTATCTACATGATGCTTTCTCATATAATGTATCTTTACGTTGTATTTTCTAACACTTGAATAATCACACATACTGCAGAATATTCTGTTTTTCCACAATCCTCAGAAATATGATGTTGATAAGATTTCTTAAAACGAAATACTTCAGAACATTTTTCGAAAATAATGGAGTCTGAAACAAACATTTCTAGAGTAACTAACCGACGGGAGTTATCGAAAATTAATATTCAGAAACTGATATCAGAATGTATAGTGAAAAATAAAAACCTGAAAAAGACCTTTATCAGCGTAAGAACATCATAATGAATAAAACAGATATGAAAATTGAGTTATTTAATGAGAAAGTTAACTCTGATGTTTCCTCCAATAATGCTTTTTCATGTCGTATTTTCGTGATGTCGAATAAGTACATAATTCACAAAATAATTTTTCTCTTCCACAATCTTTAGCCACGTGATACCGATGACTTTTTCTTGAACGAAATACTTTGTTACATCTTTCACATATCACAGATTCTGCAAATAACAAAAACGTTAGTTTTTATATAGGATTATATCAAACGTTCCAAAATCATTTCATTTATGATAGAATTTCATATTGAACGAATAACTATACGAGGATGCTCTGAAAAGTTTCCGACCTAACAAAGGTAGAAAATATATCTTTCGAATATTTTTTTTCTATTTATCCACATAGTCTTGTTGTAACTCTACAAACTCTTCCCAGCGATGTTTCCTTCTCTATAACCCAAATAGTACTTGGTGTTTTTCTCTGCAAAATAGTGGTTCACGAAGATGATTGCTTCTTCATTTGACGAAAATCTCTATCCTCTGAACGCAATTTTTAGATGAGGAAACAAAAAGAAGTTGCTTGGGGTAAGATCTAGTGAGTAAGGTCAAGCAGTTCAAACCACAATTCGTGTATTTTGTTTTCAGATTTCTTTCATTTTAAATTGCCGCAATATCTCGATCTATATTTTCGAGTTCGTATCAATTTATGCTGGGTGTCTACAGATAAATTGAGTTTTGTCAGAATGTCAGAATTTGGTATGCAACACAGATGAGTCCATAACAAAGACGAAACGTAAATCTGTGCTTCTATAAGTGATACCGATTTTCTCCTGCATGGAAAAACCGACGAAAATGGACACTTTAAACTGTGTGCCTAATTATATCAGAATTTGGTCAGCCATTCTTGGATGATTGAGTAATATTAAACTAGTAGCTTATGTGCATCCTCTGTTTCTGCAGTCTACCATACCTTCAACCATTCTAATTTTTCAAGAAGATGCTGATATTGTAATGTACGATTCCCCGTAGCCTAGAAATGGTTTGTCTTCCAGCGTGTGTACACGGCGATCGGACAATGGCATTCAAGCAGAATGTCTTCAGCCGTTTCGTCAACCTATTTACACAATCTACGTATGTCACTTTCACATGGACAAATTTCTTCAATGAACAATGTCTAGTCAGGACGCCATTAATCAAATACAATTTTTGTCTTAACGTTGCTGTTTTTTGACTACGCTACTGCAAAAATTGTCTGACTAACCCACAGATTTCAGTTTTATTCTATAACGTATTGAATTATTTTTGAGAGAAGTCAATTCATCGCTATTACAATACAGTAAATTTTGCGGTTGTATTCTAACCCTGGAGATTGAGAAGTTCCCTTTTAATGGGCTGTATGATAGGATGCCGTATACTGGGTGATTTAACAGTGGCGCGCTCCTCTGTAGCTCGTACACTCTTGAAGATTTAATTTTTGTTCGAACGGTATTGTATCTAGAAAGTAAAAATCTATTTCAGCAATTTATTTTGAAGTAAACAGAGCGTCCTAAACTCTACTATAATGTCTTTAAGTAATAAGTTTTGTTGGTGAGTAGTTTCGTCACAATATTTTTTTTTCCGTAAAAATTCATGAAAATAGGCTCTCACATCATCGCATGCTCCTTCGGCCAGAGAGGATCAATACTTTTTTCCTTTCGTTTTCTCATTTCCCAAGGATAGCTTTATTGATGAATTGACATAGATTATCCTCATTTTATACAGGAGTGACTCAAAAAAATTATTGAATATTGTAATTTTAAAAATATCATATCTTGATTCTTTTAAATGGAATATCCTGTATTTTATTATTCATGTCAACGCATGAAATATTGTGTCATATTTTTGCAGAAGTAACCCTATCTCTCTGATGGTCAATTAACGGTTTGTAGCCAACCATCACGAATTTTGTCGAAGCTTTCCTCATTCGTTGATGTCGATGGCCTGCCAGAACGGTCATGGTCGGCAATGGACATGCGTCCGCTTTTAAACCGTCCATGCCACTTGCGAACTGTTGTTAGCTTCAAAGCATTGCCGCCGAAACACTTGTTCAACATTTCCAAGGTGTTCAGAACAATAATTTCATTTTCAACTCAAAATTTAATGCAAATTCGTTGCTCTTGTTTTGTATTCATTTTTAAAAATTAAAAGAATCGAAAACACACTGAGAGGTAAATGTAAACAACACGAGGTAACTTTTTCAAATGTCAATCGATGACGCTGAAAATTATAGGGAATATGAACAGTTGTACCAACCTAACAAAAAGAATATAATTGAATCGGGGGCCTTAGGGAGCCACACGGTAACAAATTGATCAAGTAGGTATGTAATTGTTTTCGTTTCACTATTTTGTGAATTAAGTCAAGATCCAAGGCGTTGTTGGGAGCTATAGTTTTAATACCTTCAATTTCTCTTGCAAGATTTTTGAATGAAAAGGATTACGAAAGTGCTCTACGAACCCTTGAATTGTAAGCCAAAATCTTATATAAAATTGGGTGGTTGGATTTCTTAGGAATGAATATGTATGTGCTACTAGGTTTTCTGAAGATGTTGAAGTTCATTTTGCATTTCAGTGGGAATTGAGAGACCTAAAAATGATATTTGAGGAGTACTTCTATTTCTCATTTGAATTTTATTTTTGAATGAATACTGTTTATGAATTTGAGAAAATATTAGATTGTCTACCGTTTGGGGATACCAAAAATAAATTTTAACAGGCAAGTCAGTACTTTTTCTATGCCAGACAAATTATCCGCTAAAATGATGAAGGTAACGAAAATGTTCTCTGGATCATTGAATTGTATGTACAAATTTTATGTGAATCTAGGTGGTTGCACAACATATCCGTGGTATTAGATTTTTTAAAGATGTTGAAGTCAATTTTACTATTTGAGTGAAAAATTAAGAGATCTAAGATAATATTATTTTTCCACTCAGATAGTAGATCTTTTAGACATTGATTTACGAAAATATAATGTATTCCTCCCCATTGACAACTTTCAACCCGCCCCCTCTGGTGGGGAACTACTGGTGTGCCCTTATGCAGGCAACAGTTGATTTAGAATGAAAATAGAGTGATTTTGTGTCTCTTTACTTATCAGGTACTAGTTTAAGAGTAATTTGCCTTTCCACCACTGTTACATAACTTCTCAATAATTGAAAATGATTTTAATCTTTCAAATTATTGAGATCTGCGTGTTTTTCTAGTTGTTTTAAAATCATTTACTCATAGCTATAATTTAATTTATTTGTTTTCAATTCAATATCATGTTTATATCTGCTATTCTTTAAACTTTTCAAAGAATGATTATTTCTAACCGAAATTCTTAGAACATTATCAATAATCCTCTCAGGTTGCAAAAATATTAACGACGAATATATGGGATAATTAGTGGAATAGTCGAAACCGAAATAAAAACTTATTTGATTTGTATAATTCTCATGTATTTCAGGAAAAACTCACAAAATATAGCATTCAGAAAAGCAATAATCGGCCGACTCGGTGGCGTAGGGGATATGATGCTCGTCTCCTGCTCAGAGTTACCTGGGTTCAATCCCCACAAAGTCGGTGCGTTTTTTCGGATTCTGTGAATCGCTTGAGTATCCATCTTTCGGAGGAGATGTAAAGCCGTCGGTCCTGTCTAACAGAGATGTGTTGGACATTAAAGATCCCTTCCCTCGACACGAGAGGGGTTCGGCAAAATTTCCGGGTGACAGAATTCCCCGGCGTGTCATTGGCCGAAAGGCGGAAATAGAACACATTAAAGGAATAACAAACAAACAAACAAAAATCGATATATTAAATTTATAACAGTTTTAAAAATTTGTAATTAAGAAATAATTCAGTTGTTGTGATAATGATCATTTTAACAAATAAAACAGTCTTGATTTTTTTAGAATGTTATATTTTTCAATGAAAAATTTTCCAGCCACTTAAATCGTTATGGTAATATAGAATGGCACTCACATTTTATGCAATCATCTACATAAAAACATTAAGAAATTTGTTCGCACGTTGTGTTTCAAAATTTCTTCATTTTCAACAAATAATAAAATCTATCTAGATAAAATTAGAGTAGGAGCCAGAATGCTTCTCTACTGTACAGGTTGTCCTATTTTCGATGTTCAAGTACGAAAGCTATGTAAAATACTGCAAATAGAGGAAATGATCCCCCAACTCTGTCCCCGATTTCCGAGGAAAATTCATTGGTGACAAGATATGGCAGCTATCGCATTTTAAATTTGAGTTATTCCGGATTGAACGATTTTTCGGAATTTCAGCATGCTAATATCTCGGTTGCTATTAAACTTAAAAGAAAACTATTTTGATATTCCAGGGACACTTTTTTGAGTAGAATGCATAGACGTTTTCCAAAAATGTTTTTTGTTGAATGATTTTCGAATTATAATATTAACTTGTGTTTTTTTAAATATAAAAAAAAGATGAATTGAAAGAGGTAGAAAGACTATTATTTTCTCTTTCCAAATATACTGGGTGATTCACTAGTTGCGCGGTGCTCTGTAGCTCGTACAATCTCGAAGATTTCATTTTTGTTCGAACGGTATTGTATTTAGAAAGTAAGAATCTACTTCAGCAATTTATTTTGCAGTAAACAGGGTGTACCAATTTTCTATGAAAAAATCTTCAGATTGGAAGACCACTTTTTTGTTTGAGATGCAGGAGCGGCCTAAACTGTCTTTAGGTAATAAGTTAGTTTCGTCACAATATTTTTTTTCAGTAAAAATTCATGAAGATAGGCTCTCACATCATCGCATGCTCCTTCGGCCAGAGAGGATGAATACTTTTTTACTTTCGTTTTCTTATTGTCTAAGGATAGCTTTATTGATGAATTGACATAGATTTTCCTCATTTTATAAAGGAGTGACCCAAAATAATTATTGAATATTGTAATTTTAAAAATATCGTATCTTGATTTTTCGAATGAAACACTGTATTTTATTATTCATGTCAACGCATAAAATATTGTGCTATATTTATGCTGAAGTAACCTCATCTTTATCTTCGATCATTCTCGAAATATTTGATTATCTGTAAAAATTTTTGGTGAACATTCTACAAACCGTATCAGTTTTTTTTCTGTTATGATTCAAGTAGTGAAAAATGAAACCCAAACAAGATAATTCTTTTAACGAATGATAAAATCAAGATGATTAAAACGTAAATCGAGGTATGTGTTTGTCATTTTTTTTATTTGTGCCTTCTGCAGGTGTCCGGACATATCATATTCTGCATTTTACTTGGTGACCTTATCAGTGTTCCGTTATTAAACATTGTTAAAGTGAGTTTTGAACCCAATTGTCTCAATTGCCTGCCATGAAGTTCTCCAAAAAAGAAACGGTTGATATGATTTTTATTCTGGGTGAGTGTGATAGAAATTGTTTGTTGGCAAGTAGAGTTTATGCACAAAGGTTTCCTGATAACAGGCAGCCTGATGCAAGATGCTTTGAAATACTTCTAATTAGATTTATCGAAACGCTTACAAAACACATGAAAAACCAAAAACTGCTACAGCTGAAGACAACCAGTTATCAGTTTTGTTGACAGTGACAGAGGACCCATATAAAAGCCAACGAGAGTTAACAGATATAAGTCAAACTTCCGTCCAGAGAATCTCGAAAGTGAATAAATTTCATGCTTACTATGTACAGCTGCACCAGGAACTGAACAATCAATTTTTGCAATTGGGCAAGTGACAAAGTAGCAGAAAATCCAAATATGTTTAGCAGAGTTCTTTCCTCGGACGAGGCAACTTTCCACAAGAATGGGCTAGTTAATAGGCACAACTTTCATTATTACGCCACGGAAAACCCACACCTCATGAGACAAATAGATCACCGGCATCGTTGGTCCTTGAATGCATGGGCCGCTATAGTAGATGGATATCTAATTGGGCCACACTTTTTCGACGAGCACGTTAATAGTGAAATGTGTTTAGATTTTCTGCAAAATCATCTACCAATGTTACTTGCCGATGTACCAGAGCATATAACACAAGATTTTGGTTTCAACAGGATGGAGCACCGGAACATTACTCACATCAGGTAGGGAGCATGCGAATCATGTAATTCCAAACAAAAGGATAGGACGTGGTGATCCTGTTAGATGGCCAGCTAGGTTTCTTCTTGTGGAGTTATATTAAGGGCATCGTTTACCAGATTCCTTCTACAACACAGTTGGATATGAGACAAAGAATAGTCGACGCCTTTCAGTCAGTTAATCCGCAAATGTTGTCGAGAGTTCAACGGTTTTTCCTTAGAAGGATTGGGTTGTTTTTACGAAGAAACGGGCAACATTTCGAACACTTATTGAAATAGTTCAACACCTTGTAGATCATCTCACCAAAAACCAATCTATTACGTATTTCATACACGACTACCTTAAAATATCTCCATTTCTCTGATCAAGTATGATAATATATATTTATAAACTCTTCTTTCACAACTTCTGACTTTATTATTTTATTTTAGTTTATTTTTTATTTCGAAAATGGTCAACACATGCCTCGATTTACGTTTTAATCGTCTTGATTTTATCATTCGTTAAAAGAATTATCTTGTTTAGGTTTCATTTTTACTACTTGGATCATTGCAGAAAAAAAAACTTCTTTGCGAATAATGATGCATGTTGATGAGTTTGATACGATTTGTAGAATTTTCATCAAAAATGTTTACGAATAATCTAATATTTCGAAAAAGATAAAGATAAGGGTACTTCTGCAAAAATATGGCACAATATTTTATGCGTTGACATGAATGATAAAATACAGGATGTTCCATTTGAAAAAATCAAGATATGATATTTTAAAATTACAATATTCAATAATTGGTTTGAGTTACTCCTGTATAAAATGAGGATAATCTATTTCAATGCATCAATAAAGCTATCCTTGAGCAATAAGAAAACGAAAGGAAAAAAGTATTCATCTTCTCTGGCCGAAGGAGCATGCGATGATGTGAGAGCCTAGCATGAATTTTTCGGAAAAAAAATATTGTGACGAAACTACTCACCAAAAAAAATAAATACCTAAAGACATTATATCAGATTTTAGGATGCTCTTGAATCTTCAACAAAAAAGTGGTCTTTCAATCTGAAAAATTTCCTAGAATTTTTTATAGAAAATTGGGACACCATATTTACTTCAAAATAAATTGCTGAAGTATATTTTTACTTTCTGAATACAATATCGTTCGAACAAAACTGAAACTTCAAGAGTGTATGAGCTACAGAGCACGTCGCCACTGGTGAATCACCCAGTATATAACATGCTCGAAAAATTTCCACAAAAGCGTGAAGTTCTCCAGAAATGAAAATACTTTGAACATTCTATGATTTCATCTACTATGCTGGTGTATTATTCTCGAATGTTTCCAATTCCATGCTTACAACGATAAATGTCAAAATTAATCGATTATTCACTTTACTCTGTTCATTCACAAACAACTGAATGAAAACTTTTCGATAAAGAATGTTCGTGAATTCGTGTGATTCTGAAGCAGATTTAGAAAATTATTCTGTTTGTTTTCTTGACAGCATACAACCTCACAAAACTATATTCCAACAGTTGAAGCAGAATTTCATAAACATTGGTTCTTGAAAAGAACCTATAAACAATATAACGAAGAAGTCACTATGGAAGTTTTAGGAGCAGTTACTGCAAATCCCTCACATTCATTCCGTCAACTTGAAGTAAAGAGTGCGATACCAAAATCTAACGTTTAGCGAATCCTCAGAAAAAATAAGTTTCAACCTAGGAAGGAGAAACTTTGATTTCTACAGTGCGTTTTTGAGAAGATTTGTCAGGTATTTTTTTCATACTTGGAAAAAGAAAAATATATACTTTGTATTCTATCGAAATATCCAAAATGAGAAACTCAAGTTTATAATATAATCCGAAAACCATTCATCAGAAAAAAAAATACAAACACGTCCCCGGATTCTACGCAAAAACTGTATTCCTAGAATGTCAAAATAGTTTCTTTATATAACATTGGATATTTAGGCACATGCAGAAATCTCCAAAAATCGAGAATAACTCGAAAACAAAGATACCTGCGATCTGTTTTCATCAATGAATTATCCTCGAAAGTCTTGGTGGGGTATGAAGGGGTGATTTTACACTATTTGCAGTATTTCACTTAGCTGCCGCTCTAAACCATCGGAAATGTGACAGCCTGAATAAAAAAAATTGAAGAATTGTTTCATCACCGTTTTAAAGCTAATCTATCATTGTTTTCTTTGAGAAAACGTTTGAAAACTTCAATCCTCTCAAAGATTAAACGTAATAATTCCATCTCAAGTAAAATACCCCGAACTTAATTAAATGCAATCCCTTTTTCCCACCACGATACAACCAATATTTCTCTTAATATTTCTGATATAATTATTCCACGCCCTCAACCAAACGTTTTGCCAATTGCATTCTTATACGATGTTTTGCTTCACCTGGCTCAATAAAATGCTTGGTCATATAATGACTTTTCAACACAAATCTTCGCTTGGTCACGTAATCACAGAATTCACATTTGAAAAAGACAGATTTCTTGCAATCCATATAATAATGAGACCGCCAACTATTTTGATTCTTGAAGGTCCTTGAACATTTTTCACAAGTAACTCGTGGCTCTGAAAAAAATATTTTGAGATAAAATTTAGTACTAAAATAGGTGAGCATAATTTAAACAACTTATTACATATTGAACTTTGTATTATTTACATCAGAACATGTATAGTCAAACCATTTGTCTTTTTTTGATAATCGTGAAATATTGGTAGCAACATTACTTCGATTGTGAGCTTTGGTAGAAGATATATATGTTAGATTTTAAATTTTCACGGAAGTATACTCTTATTTCCATATTTCTGCAGGTACTTTATTGAAATTTTGTGACTCCATCAAACTTATGACAGGCCACCTTTTGACTTTTGAAACAATTTTTTCACTCACACTTCCGGTGTCGCCGAAATGACCTTTAATGAAGGTTTTTAAACGGAACACCCTCTATATTTTTGATTAGTTGGCTTGGAAATAATTTTACAAATTCAACCATACCTTACAATTGATTTTGTGGGCGTCAAAATTATATTTGGCTCGGTTTTTATTTTTCAATCTAGGGTGCCATGAATATTGCAATTTACCTCAATCGATCAAAGAAACACTTTAAAAAAGCAACTGACGTCAAAATTTCAGTTTTGCTCTATCCAGGCCAGATTAATGTTCTCCAAAATCATTTTTGAATTAAAAATTCATGTTTTCAAATGGTACCATATTGGTACCGAGGTACCATTAGAAGCTTGATACTATTGGTAAACAAATTCTGTAAACACTTTTTTTAAATGCTAACAAATTATGATGATGTAAAAATTTTTATTAATTTTATTTCAATTCGTGTAAGTGAATCCAGTAGGCTAATGTATATTTCAGCATATGCGGAATGCAAATACTTTTCCAAATGCAACTATACCTCACAATGGATAATTCAGGAATCAGAATTATTTTTCAGGAGATTTTCATTTTTCGAACAAAAAAGGCTATGAAAACAAACGAGTTAGACGTTTTCAATATAGAAGTTATCCGGATAGTAGAGTTTGCATCGGTCGATTTCACTGGAATTTAGTTTACTGAAGCGTTATAATATAGAAGTTATCCGGATAGTAGAGTTTGCATCGGTCGATTTCACAAGTTATCCGGATAGTAGAGTTTGGATCGGTCGATTTCACTCGAATTTAGTTTACTGAAGCGTTATTATTTTTTAACTGCCTCAAACAAACACAAGAAATGAGAAAGGGGATATGCTACTTATTTATGGGGAATGACAAAAGAACACAGTAGCTGCTGTCAATTTGTAAGCCGAAAGATAACCCCATCGACAATGCCCCGCAAGAAATTATTTTAGTCGCCTGGAGGATCAATTTAGAAGAGAACCCAGTAATGATCCTGAAGAAGAGTTTTTCATTAGAGAAGACACTGAAATTAATGTGTTAGCGCGGGTGGAAATTCATAAAACCATTCCCACAAAACAAGTTGTGTTTCAGCTGGATATAAGTCTTGAAAGCGTTCGTCGAATTTTGAAGAAGTATAATTAGAAATCATACAATGTCAATTGCATCAGCATTTGTATGAAAGTGATTATACAAGGAGGATGGAATACTGCAACGGGATGATGCAAAATAATGTGCAACCACACAATAATTTCCTAAAAATAATCTTGTTTATAGATGAATCAATGTTTACTCATTTAGGGTTATTCAACAGACAAAACACAAGATATTGGTCTCAGGAAAATCAACATTTATTCAATCAGGGTAATTTTCAGGAACAATTCGGTTTTAATGTTTTGTTAGGTGTGATTGGTTACAGAATAATTGGTCTCGTGATTTCTGATGGGCCGTTGACTGGCGCTAGATTCTTACAATTTATTCAGAATGAGATTGAGGGATATTTGGAAAGTCTACCGTTGGCGATTGAGAGGGTAATGTTTTATCAACAGGATGGTGCACCTTCCACAACGCACGAAGTGTCTCTGAGTACCTGCGCGAGAGATTCGGCGAAAATTGAATTGCAACGAATGAACCAATAAGATGGCCTGCAAGATCACCTGATTTAACTCCGTTAGACTTTTTCGGTTGCGGTTATTCAAAGAATTGTGTTGACGCAACAGCGCCTACTACGCGTGCTGATCTAGAGGATAGAGTTAGACGAGCCATCGGCAGTATAACACCTGAACAATTGACCAGTGTAACTAGAAATTTGCAAGAGCGGATTCAAATGTGCGTAGACAATAATGGTCAACATTTCGAACAATTCTTATGATTTTTTTATGTTTCTAAATTTGTTTTTTCGTCTGCTCATGATTTATTCTCATGGATCAGATTATATTTCTTCATTTGGGATTCATTTTTGTTGTTTTGGATTCTTAGAGAAAGAAATTGGGATTTCTTATGGTAAAAAGCTGAATGTACCCTAGATTTGACTCAATACAAGTAAATGAGTTTTTTCTTCTAGATTAACTTACACGAATTGAAATAAAATAAATGAAAATTTTTACATTATCATAATTTCTTTGCATTTTTACAAGAAGTGTTTACAGAATTTGTTTACCCATAGTATAAAGCTTCCAAAGGTACCTCGGTGTACCAATATGGTTCCATTTGGAAAAATGAAGTTTTAATCAAAAAATGATTTTGGAGAATATTAATCCGCCCTGGACAGAGCAATTCTGAAATTTTGACGTCAGTTGCTTTTTTTAAGTGCTGCTTTAAATAATTATGGTAAATTGGCAATATTCATGGCACCCTAGATTGAAAAATAAAAACCGACCCAAAAATAATTTTGAAGCCCAAAATATAAATTGTGACGTATGGCTGAATTTGGGAAATTATTTTTGGAAACCAAATATGCAAAAATATACAGGGTGTTCCATTTAAAAATCTTCATTAAAGGTCATTTTCGGTGACTGGAAGTGGAAAAAAATATATATATATATATATATATATATATATATATATATATATATATATATATATATATATATATATATATATATATATATATATATATATATATATATATAATTGAATACCTTTGAGGAAAACCTTCGATCAAAATCGATTTGGTGGAATCGGCAAAATTTTTGTTACTTTAAACGTGAAAAAGATTGTAAAGATTATTTGAAATGTTGACCGATAGGTGGCTTACCTGGTAACATTGTGGCCTAGAGCACCGAAAGCCAACGGAACTTTTTCGTTGAAGTGTGATGCGATTAACGGCAGGGTGAAATATGGTCAAAATGATTTGGAATTTTAACGACCTCACATCTATTTGTTAAGTTCGGTTAGCGGGTTCACCGTCGCAGTCCATAAAGGGCGTTTTTTGTATGACGTATCAAATACTTGATACGTCTTTTTCTTGTATTATTATGGTGTCCCAATGATGCGGAAAAGCAATATGAGACACTGATGAGTTCCTAAAACAATACAGCAGTCTACCGCTTAACTTTTCGGCATCCTACCTAATTGCACATTTGTGACTTTTAATGGAGACGTGCGTGGTGGCAAATTTGAGAACTAGCCCTTGTCAAGGAGAGTTATTAACTGATCTGTGGACATTTCATTCTTAACGTCATCATTCCACAAAAATAGATAGAATAAATGCGAGTTGAATTTCATTCATGCTTTATTTTATTACGTATTTTTCAATATCGAAATAGAATTCTGAGCGTAAACTTACCTCTCAAACATAACGTCGCAACATAATGAGTATTATGAAGAATGATTTTCTTCAAAAATCATCATCATTTCTTTTGAGCAAGTCTAAGATTGAACATTAATGTTTCTGCTTACATCTCATTAATTTTTTGTAGTTAACGTACCTGATTAGATTGAAAGTACATTTGTTATACTCATTTCTGTTGCTGAAACAACCATATTTGCCACCTTTGGCGAGATGAAAACTGAATTTTTGAAGAAACCCAGTGCCAAACCGAAGTTAAATTCC
Organism: Cryptolaemus montrouzieri; assembly: GCA_013387265.2. Lineage (NCBI taxonomy): Eukaryota > Metazoa > Arthropoda > Insecta > Coleoptera > Coccinellidae > Cryptolaemus > Cryptolaemus montrouzieri. The sequence continues at coordinate 24,638,143 of JABFTP020000083.1, forward strand.
CAATATGCTCCCGAGATCGGGAAAAGTACCAGCAGAATTGTATTATAAGGAAGATTATTTTGAAGAGAACAAAAATTATGATGTACAAAGTTTTCAAATATATATATATATATATATATATATATATATATATATATATATATATATATATATATATATATATATATATATATATATATATATATATATATATATATATATATATATATATATATATACGGTGTCCGCGTTAATATAGCTGAAACAGGATTATCGATCTATTTCAAATTTTGCGATTAGAGTAAATGGATACTGATACAAATCTGCAATTGTTTACAAAGCGGTACCACTTCCGGTTATGCCAGAAATTGCCCACAACTTTGTTATTTCAAATGGCAATACTTTTTAATGATTTTATTGGATCCATTAGCGAAAACTTCAGGAGTCAAAAGTCGGCATTCTGTGATAATCCTCATCCGCAGCTCCTCCAGGTTTTCTGGTCTTGTGGCATAAACCAGGTCCTCTTCTACCAATCCACCTTCCTGGGAAATTTTCGTCTAAATATTGGCGCACCCGAGCATCATAATGCGGAGGAGCACCGTCTTGTTGAAAACGCATTTCGTCCTCAGAAAGAAGTGGATCGTTCTGTAAAATTTCTGTCAATCTAGAATGTATGTGTTACTCTAACAACTGTAGGTAGCCATTTCCATTCAGATTACCCTCAATAAAGAAAGGCCCAACTAGATGATTGCCAAAATTCCTGCCCAAACGTTCAACTTCTGAGGCCTTTGCGTGTGGGCCTCTCTAAACCAATGAGGATTCTGTGTGTCCCAATATCGACAATTATGTCTATTCACTTCACCACTGAGCATAAAGGTGCTTTCATCAGAAAAACAGATGTTATTCAGAAAATTTGGATTAGCGCATCATTCAAGCATCTTTGGTAAGATTTGTCTTATCTAAAATTGTTTTATTAAAATTTTTGGAAGCAGTGTCACGTTGTCTATAATAATTGACTCAGATTTGAATAAGATCATAGCTTTCTTTCAGTTCAACGTAGAAAGTGTAGTTTCTCAGGAGAACGTACCTTATATACATATAGCAGGTATATAAAATAACGCCGGTAAGAACGTTGCCTTCAAAAATAACACTCGTTAAATTAAAAAAAGTATAATCTTACTAATATCTGAGTTCTCTTGGGTAAACAAGATGACACTACTATAATTCCGAAAATTTCGATGAAAAAATTATAGCTCAATGTTGGTTAATTTTACGACAAATCATAGAAAAGATGCTTGACAATAAAAGAATTGAAAAGTACAACTGCCGTTTGAAATAGCAAAGTTGTAGTGGTTGTCCGGTGCAAATTGTAAATCATAATACGTAGAGGTTGTTAATAAAAGACATCAATGAAATCTACTTCTATTTTATATAACCTAAAAGTGTTTTGTTTTATAAATAATACCCATAAGTGAACCAAACCTAATTTCCAATTTAAATAAATAATTAATAATTGCTTCCAAAATTGTCATTAATTATTCTTAAAGATCAGTGTCCATTGATATAATAAAATTCATAGTTCCTAATATTTCTGGGTATGATCATGTTGCTCAACGATAACTTGTTCAAAATTGTATAACTCTCGAGCATTTCAGTTTATAATGTCGCATGAGATTCTTTTTTTCATAGTAGGTTTTTCCACATAAACAACGGAACTCTCCCCTTCCTCTCGGTCGGCGTGTATAGTTTCCTGAAATATAAAATATGTGAGAAAATTATACTTAAGATCATTAAGCATTTTTCTGCTATTAACAAGCTGCCACCATATTTACCAATAAAATTGATTAGAATATTCCAACTGAAATTTAAGGGTGCTTCAAAATAATTGAAATCAAATTTCATAGAATATTTATTGACAATAAGGAATTATATAATATACTCTTTAGTAGTATATATATATATATATATATATATATATATATATATATATATATATATATATATATATATATATATATATATAACAGTTTTTCATATATTATCATCTTGCTCAGTCCTTGCTTCAACAGATTATTTAGAAAGACATAATGCCGTCGCTAATATTATTCATTTTAATCTAGGAATTAAACATGACCTAATTCCCAAAAGAAAAAAATTTCACAAATATGAACCTGAAATTATTTGTGAAAATGACAAATATAAACTTTATTTTGATAAAACAATTTTTTGCAACAGAGCTGTAAAACACAATAGACCAGATATCATTCTTAATGATAAACAGAATCAAATAACATATATAATTGATATTGCTATACCCGACACACATAATATACAAAATAAATACAATGAAAAAATTTCTAAATATATGATGCTTGGCGACGAGATTAAAAATGTGGAAAATGAAGAAAATATTTATTCTACCGATTATTATTTCCACAACAGGTGTTATTCCTAGAAATCTTCACAAAAGTATTGAGATTTTGGGTCTGAAGAAAATTTGTTTGAACAGTTACAAAAGATAACAGTCATCAAATCTTGTAATATTCTTCGTAGGTTTCTTTCCGAAAAAATAATGAGGTAGAGTCATAGGTTTTCTTTAGTTTATACTGCTCAGAATCTCATTGCATAATTTATTTATTTGTTTATATAAATGTAATATAATTAACTGACAATTTTGTCATATTTATATTCAGAGCAGTATTCTATTCGATCGTTCACCACTTCACACAAAGGAAACTATTAATGAGTAACATTCAGTGTTACTTGACTAAGGTCCGTACACTGTATTTTTCCGGGGAGAAAGCCTCTGACACTACTCGTTGGTACATTGATATCATTATCTGATGATGCTATAGTATGTATATATTCTGGTAGATTGATATATTCTCATAACATTTAACGTTATCCTAATATATAATCATTCCAGGATATGTTTTGATTATAATCATTGCCTGGCAATGGTATTAATTACCGGGTGGTGGATTTGTATTTTTCATGAAATCAGTTTGATTGCATGAACAGATATATGGGCAACTCGTCGGGGTAAAACCCCTATATATATATATATATATATATATATATATATATATATATATATATATATATATATATATATATATATATATATATATAATATGAAATATAATAACTCCATTATTAAAAAGGATTTCTCCAGTCTGTTAGTTATAGGAAAAACGAATTCTTATTGCTCAGAAAATTGAAAAAGATACGCATATATTCTATTCTCTTTTATTATCATTCTGAGATATGAATAAGAAAAACCACTTTATTGATAAATTATTTTATGTCTGGTCAATCTATCTTATATACAGGTTGTTTCAAAAACATTAGTCGCAATAAATCTCCTATTTATAAGGCAGAAATAAGCATATTTCAATTATTATTTATGCAGAATACTTTTCACACATATCTATACGTTTGAATATTATCATTTCTTATATTTAGCGATGTGAATAAATCAAATAAGACATATTTGGTCTTAATGAGCATACTTGCGATAATTGATAATCAAGCTGCAATTTTCGTTCATCAAACAATCTTAAAAATTGTCAACAATTCCAACAATGGGTAGTTCGTTTGTACAATTATCTTTCTGCTTAGCATACAATCATATTGCAAAAAACTTTTCTCCACTATTGGTCAGCAGAGGGTCTTTATGCAGTTCATCCAAGTGGAATACATTTGTGAAAAACAGGTTTTGATAGGTTAGCATAAATTATTACTTTTTGGTTAGGTTGAGTATTCTACAAAACCACTGACTGTTTTCAAAAATGTAGTCAAACCTAAATCTCAAATTTCATGCATAAAAATCAAACCAAACTAATAAACATGAAGAAAGATTGCAATTTATCAAAACGAACTGAAACTGAAGCATTGGCAATTAAAATTCAATTCATAACCTCATTCAATTCTTAAAATATTGAACTCAACACTGAGATTTCAATTTCTCAATCAAAATAACATGAATATTGATGTTCTGTATCTTTGTCTGCTAGAGCGAGGTCTAAGGTCTCTATCTTCGACTTCTTGAATGCACTACAATGTTTTGATGAATTTCATTAGCACATCGGAAAATAATATACTATTCCAATGAATCCTTGATAGATCTGCAGTATGTCGATCCTCATTAGGATGTCTCCGTCATCACCACCGTTGAAGGCACCATAACGATCTTGCTTGCTCTAGAACTAATTCTAAGAAGGGGATTATCTATAAATATAGAAGCAATTAAATAATTCTGCACGGTCGATGTTTACATGGACACTGAATATGTACGAAGAAATAGGAATGAAATAAAATTTCATAAGTTGTTTCAATCATTTTACATCTAGTATCTATTTAGTATACAGGTTATTAGATAAAAACACTAATCGCAATAACCTTTCTATTTGTTATAAGACCGGAAAGCATATTTGAATTATTCTTTTCCAATATCAGTAAGTTTAAATATTTTTGTTTTTTGTTTTTGTTGTAAATTAAGTTAAAGAGAAAAGTCACACGTTCAATCATTATGAGCACACCGTTTGTGAAATTATCATTTTGCTTAGAACACAAACGCCTCACACAATAATTAACTCCACAATCGGTCAGCAGAGGAAATAATATGCAGTTTATCTAAGTGTTATGCATTTCTAAACAACAATTATAATAATTAAGAATAAATTATTCTTTTCTGGTTACGTTAAATATTCTGTGGTCAGGCATGAATTTCGATTTAATGTGAAACAAATTTCATTCATTGAACTGAACACTAATATTTAAATTTTCTCATCAAAATAACAGCCATATTGATGTTCTGACGGTCTGTATCCTTGCTGCTAGGGCGACGTCTGACTCTCTGTCTTCAACTTCTTAATGACACCAGAAAAAAACTCGGAGGATGATAAGCTAGTCCGATCAATCTTTAATTGAACTCGGGTGTGTCGATTTACATTAAGATGTCACATTCATCCCCACTCTTGAAGACACCATGAAGATCTTGGTTGTTCAACACTAGAAGTCACACTCAGAAGAGAATTTGTTATTAATATATGAACAAATTTAATAATTCTGCATGGTCGATGCTACGATCGACAATGCTTATTAGTTAACGTCTCTAATTATCACAAACCCTTAGATATTCCTAAGAGAAAATCAGATGGATTCAAAACAAGAAATCGAAAATTTTCATTCCTGATGTAACGAGGTGATTCTTGAAAATGCGTTCGAGGGAAAATATATTCTGGATCAGGTATATCTAACTCATCAATTAAAAATGAACATACTTATCATGCTTCCACCCCGTATCTTCATTGTGTATATCCATACAAGGCATGGAACATTCACGTTTTCCATTTTCATTCGAAATTGTTACGTCAAGAAATTTATTGAATTATTGTTTTCAATTTCGGTTGTGAATTCAATTTTTGGATGTAATGGGTTTTTATAATTTTCGAAAATTCTCGACTGTCTATCTGTTCCTGTGAAGCAAATAATGATATCGTCTACATAGTTATACCAGTAGAAACAATATTTACTAAGTGGATGGTTATGAATTAATCTCTATGAATTATTCATGAATATTTCTGCTAATAAAGGACTTAACATATTGCCCATAATCAAGCCGTCTTCACTAGTATAATATTTGTTATTGAAATGAAAATAATTTTGATCTAAACAAATTTGTAATGATAAAAGAATATCTGATTCAATGATTGTATTGACATGATTCTTTTCTAATAATTCGTTAACTAAGTAGTACGTAACTTTCGGAGGAATGTTGGGAATTAGATTTTTAACGTCGAAAGAAATGAATTCGGAATTAGGTGGTATAATGATAGCTTTGATATTAGAAATTAACTCGTATGTATTTTTGACCGAAAATTCACATTTAAAATTGCAATGTTTCATTAGCAAGTCGTTGAGGAATTTTAAAGTTTGAAAGAAGGTGACGTTACATATAAAACAACAGGCCTAATAGGGTAATTAGGTTTATGAAGTCTTATCTACGAATATAATTCGGGGGGTTGTGGATTGGAGTTCATGAATGTATATATTTCATGGTCTGTAGATACTGATTTTGCTGTCGAAATTACGTTTTTAACTTCTTTCTGAAATTTAGAGGTGGGATCTTTAGTTAATTTCATATAGTTTTTGGTTGATAAAAATTCTTCAGTTTTTGAAATATAATCGGTTTTACTAATCGCGATGACGGTGTTACCTTTATCTGCTTTAGTGAATACTATATCTTTCTCGATACTAGTTTCACGAATGGTACATATTATTTTATAATCGGAATGGCTATGAGGTGATAATTTGGAAAACTCATCTTTGATGATTTGGAAAACTCTTTTTTGATGTTTTTTGCATACTAAAACTTATTTCGAACAATTAGGTATTGATCCCGAAACATTTTCAAAAACCTCAAAGATAATATATTAACCAAACCTCAAAATGCAAAAATCATCAAAAAAGAGTTTTCCAAATTATCACCTCATTGCAATTACGATTATAAAATAATAAGTACCATTACCAAGTCGATTTGAGCCCTTCACCTCTATTGAATCTCTTCAGGGAGAAATCTATTCTTTAATTTTATTGGATACACCTGTAATTAATAACCACTTATGAAAGAGAAACTCAATAAGCACCTAATTACTTGGGAACATTTGTATTTATACTCTCATTTTTATCTATATATAGTTGTCATAATTTTTGTACATTCATTCTTCTGAAGAAGTTACGGTGTAGCGAAACGCGTTACGAATCACAGATCCTTAGGAAACATTATTTGTTTATTGAGAATGGAATTCTACCAACTGAATAGCGCTTATAATTCACGCTTTCTTATTAGCGCACTAAAACAACGGCAGGTCGTTTTTGTTTTGATTTTTCAAAGCACAAGGTTTAAACGACCTGTAAAGCATCAGTAGTTCAATGACACAATCTCCAGATGCATAAGAACATAGCATTACTACAACTCTATCCTTGGCTGCCTTAAACCTGGGGTAGACTTTTCCCTTTGAAAATGATCTTTTTGTTTGGCATTCTGTTTCAAAAAAGTGCAGTTTGCAAATTTTTCCGGATATATTTTTGCTGCAGCAGCGTCTGCAGATGCAATGCTGTGCAATGATTGTCGCACCTTGAATTTCTTGAACCAATCTTTTCCCAGTTGAATGGAAAACTCAGAAGCGCTCATTTTTGGTTCCTGTCATCTATCTATAATCACAACGCCACTTCCATTTTTTCTATAGCTGAATTACGAACAATTTTCACTGACAGTGAAGTTGAAGCTATAAACCACTCATTTTATCTCCGTATTTTCTTTATCAATTGTACAGTAGATTCGTAGAATAAGCGTGATATAGATGCAAACGACTCTCCATGTACCGATTAGATTCGCCAATAAAGAAATCTTTGGTCGCGAATATAGCAATTGGGTTGCATTTTTTTCATCCGTGAATAGGGAAAAGGTTAGGTTAGGTTAGATTGTTGTAACAAACATTCAATAATGCTATTAGTTTTGTATAGGATTAAAAACTTAACATTATGAGTTCATTTCTAGGAAATTCCATTCTCGTAGATGAAGTATTCTAGGAAACTCGCGTAGAAAGTGGTATATTGCACAACTCGTAGCTCTGTTGCCAATTCGTAAAATACACCACTTTCACGCTCAATACTTGTTAAGTAATGTACTGTCCCTACATGCCTGAATAATTTTCAAGGAACACAAGAATACTAACAGAAAAAAGATTAGATTTTGTTACATAGTGAGAACTATTCTTCATCTGTAATGAACTGAAGCTATATCATTCTTAATCAGAAAGTCGAATGTTTAGATCTCTTTCACCATCTTGAATAAAGATCGATAAGCTCATAACTTCAGAAATACGGAAAATAAATGATTCACTAAGTCAAATGCCCCGAGAGTGTCGTACAAATTCACTGTAGCGAAAAAATTTCATGATCTCTGCTGTCTTGAGATTCTTATAAGACGCGCGAAGAACAAAAGAGATAGCAAGTGGAGGAAGTAAGATGAATAATACGTTCTGCAATGAAATGTCGAATAGCATGGTCATGGTCAGCGTAAGGGCTTTTTGAGAAAATTATCCCTCTTAGGCTTATGGCATTTCAAGGTATTCGATCATTTTAATTTCTATTACAAAGAAGTAAATCACAGACTCGTTTGTTTGTTTGTTATTCCTTTTTACGTGCTCTATTTCCGCCTTTCGGCCAATGTCACGCCGGGGAATTCTGTCACCTCACTAACCCGGGAATTTTGCCGAACCCCTCTCGTGTCGAGGGAAGGGATCTTTAATGTCCAACACATCTCAGTTAGACAGACCGACGGCTTTACATCTCCTCCGAAAGATGGATACTCAAGCGATTCCCAGAATCCGAAAAATCGCACCGACTTTGTGGGGATTGAACCCAGGTAACTCTGCGCAGGAGACGAGCATCGTATCCCCTAGTAATTATTATTATTTTCATTTATTAGTAATTATGTTTTTCTTGAGTACCTAGTATCTCGATGGGTTTATATAAGATTAACGACATAACAGAGAAGAGACAGAAATTTCAAGAGGTACAATCGTATTGCGCTATCGTGAGGACGAATGATTCGGATTCACCTGATTGTCAGTTTAATAATACAAATTCATTAAAAATGGTAAAAACTCTAATTAACTAGATAATTTTTGCAAACAATTCAAATATGAATCACAAAATAGGTTGAATAATAGAAAACTAAAAATTTTTCATGTCAGATAGTTCTTCTTCAGAAACAGAAGACTCGCTGTTGCTATCATTATGGTGTCGATAACGTCCTCCAGCAGAGGTTCTTGATCCATAAAACATTGTTCAATTTTCTGCGTATTGTCGCATAATGATTCCAACTGATCAGGAGAAAACTAAGACAAAAACTCACCACACAGTTTTCCTCATTTTTCATTGAGAAAACAACATTCCTGTTAGCTACATAAACTTTCATGGCTGCCCAAACTTTTTCAATCAGATTCAAGTCAGGATGATAAGGGGAAAGTCTAATTGTGGCCCTGATCATTCAGGAGTTTACCAAAAGCTTACGTTTTATATCTGGATTTCTGCAATTTAATTAGATTATAAAGTTCTGATGTGAGCATCCCATCTGCGAAGGCAATATTCCGACGTTGCAGCCACTCTTTCATTTCTTCTCTTCGGGAAGCTATGTTCGGGTGTTTTTCTATTTGTACATTGTGGATGGGGCGTTATCGAAATCCATATCTTCGTTTTACGGTTTTACAAATGGACTTCTTCTTCTACTTCAGCCATCTGTCATCCAACTCTGGACATAATCCTCCTCCAGTTCTCTCCAACGGTCTCTGTTCTGTGCTACCTGATACCAGTTGAGTCCACCAATGCGTTTCAGGTCATCTCCCCATCTCATTGAGGGGCGACCTCTTCCTCTTTTGCCCAAATATGGTCTCCATTTTTGCATTTCGGCATTCCATCTGCCATCTCCCTGCCTTGCATGACTTTTCTTATCCATGTGTTTGTTTTCTTGTCTGTTAGTCTTATTCCAAGCATCCTGCGTTCCATTGCTCTTTGTGTTGTGCACATTTTGGCTCTAGTTAGTGTCCATGTTTGGCAGCCGTAAGTGATTACAGGCAAAATACACTCATTGTAGACTTTAGTTCTATGGTATGGTGGTAACTTACGACTTTGAAGGACACATTTTAATTTTCCAAATCCAGCATAAGCAAACCGAACCCTTTTCGCAATTTTTGCTGTTTGATTCTCTCTTATAAGTTTGAGTATTTGACCTAGTTGAACATATTTATCCACCATGTCCAGAGAGTGTACGCAAACTGTTATAATTCTATTATCTTCTGTGTTAGTCATGGCCAGATATGCGTTTCGTACGAATCCATATTCGCTACCGGCGATCAAAATAATCAGTCATATACAAGATAGTATGGTTCCCTGTTGCATTTCCTGAGCTCACGCTTGTGCTTTTTCTGACACACACCAAAATTATAGATATAAGCATTTATATATATATATATATATATATATATATATATATATATATATATATATATATATATATATATATATATATATATATATATATATATATATATATATATATATATATATATATATATATATATATATATATATGGACTCTTTTGACGGTATCGTTCGATGCTCCTTAAATAATTCAAACGTAGTTGCTGTATTCCAGGTTTTTCCATAAGTACCTTTTTATTCGGTACGAAACCCCATTCTTCTCAATACTTTTCGAATGCTCTTTCGTGATCCTGCATATTCATTCTCATCGACGGACTTTTGATGGACCCGCTTTAATGTGGGTACGATTTTATCGACGACATCTAACCTAACCTACGAAGCAGAACTCTATCGAAGTTATCGAGATCTGTTTTCTTCGCTTATTTTTGTCTCTTTCTATCGGGAGTTGAAAAACTGTTATTTTCGACATCTTCATTCTTCTTCATTTCGCTCGAAATTTTTCACACAGTTCGCAAAACTACTCCTGTTACGTTGTAACGTTCTTGAATCTTTCTCAAAGAAATTACAGATTCATTCTGTATTCCTTCTCGTTTCATGAAATGAATGACATTCGCAATTATTTCCCTGCATTGCCCACTCAATTTTTTCCCTTTTATATTGGAAAAAACTCCATCCTCAACAAAACTTAGAAATATTGAAATGAAATTTGCAAGAATCGGTTCTGTTCGCTTCGCTCTTCTTGAAGCTTCAAATGTTCAATCAGAACTAAGCTCTTGTTCACGTGACCGGCAAAGTTTACGTGGGGAAGGGCTATTTCACCCACACAGATGTCCTTGTCGACCTGTACATATTATCAGTTAATATCCACAAAAAGAAAATCTCACATTACATAAAAGATTGAAGATCAATGTACGCGGTACCGATTTCTTCTTGATATCTTCATGTCTTCCTAAGCAAAAGCGAATAAGATTATTATTGCAAAAATGAATTATTTAACTGCAAATTTACAGCTTTTTGTTGTAACAAGGCTTTAACATATGGCACCTCACCGAATTTCATGTTCCAAGAAGAAAATATCACAATAAAATAAAATGCAACAATCAAAAGAATGTAGGGAATATTTCGATATATTATCAGTACATAACATGAATTATTTCCAAAATTTCACAGAAATAAGTGTTCTAGTAATTTGGCTTCACTCGAATTAAATATAATGACTTAGTTTTTATCACAAACTGTCGTATGACCCATGCTGATTTCGAAGATGCATTTTCAAATTATAGCTACGATAAGTCCTAAAAAAACAATTGTCCACGTGGCAAGTGAAGTTAGGTTGCTGTCCACATTCGTATTTCAAATGTCTTGTTCTTGTGTAGCTTTGTTTATAGGCTTTGTTGCATCTGGGACAGACAAAAGGGCCTGAAACATCAAAATATTACTGAAATAAATATTTCACTGATCAAAATGAATGAACAAAAACGCACAAACAAATTTTTCTTGACATCCAGGATGCTTCTACGTCATGAACTTTTTGAAAGTGAAACATATATAACATTATCAGAAAGTTTAGAAACATTCATCTTTCACACTCATTGTAATACCTATATATTAATTATAGATTCTGACATTACTAATCGTGATGATGATGCAAATGTTTGTTCGATGTTTACTGTTTGTACTCTGATCGCGAAATTTTTCGTTAGTCATAACCTCCGATATACAAAAATACGTGAATATAACATTTTGATCACTGATGAAAATTGTCTTTTGACAAATTAACATTTCAATCCACATTGAACGATACATTAAAGTACAGTACCAAGTTACCACAAATACTGTAAATATCCACCCACTACGATGGAAAACTGTTGCTGGCTTTAGATGTATGCAAATCTAAAGAGGAACGTGTACCAATAATTATTTCCTACGATAATAAAGAACAACTTATTGCTGTACCGAAATTATATAACTCATCGAAAAGCGAATAGGCACAGGTAGTTTGGAAAGCTAGAAGATATGTCAATTTTTGCTTGCCGCTATCACATCTAAGAATTGATATTAAAAGCTGTGTTCGAGGCCAAAATCAGCCATGTGACTACTAGCCATTATACAAATATTTTCCAACACTGAAAAAATGACAATGTAGTCACTTTAGAGTTTTGCAGAATTCAATTGACAAATGAAATTGTTAGAGATGACTATCGAGAGTTGAGGGATTTCTATAATATTCCTTGACGGAGATGAAGATAATAAATTTCGAATCCGGCCACCAGGTGCAATGCACCAAGCTCGATGTATGGCGAGAGCTATTTATTCATTAAAAATATCCTTGTTTAGCTCTCAATTCAACACAATAATAAATAAAGAGCTCTACTAGACGTCTACCTGTTTATCGCGACATCCTATGTCGTGCCTTGGTTGCAACGCATTTCAGCGGTGAAAGCGCCTTACCAGAACCTGTGTTTTTTGAAGGCTATAAAAGCATTCAAAACGGTTAACAAAACGATAATAAAACCGACTACACAGGTTTGCCAGCATTTGTAGCATTCGACGGACGAAGTATTTATCTTGTCTCTATTTAACGATGATATTAGCCAAGAAAGTAAAGCAAAAATGGTTGCTAATTTGGCCAAAGAAACAAAGAAAATCCATCTTTCTACAATAAACGCTACATTTCGTTGAGAGAAGAACTCTGCGGGCCACTTTACAGTTAGTCTGATAATTATATAATATAATATTAATTGTTTTATTGATTACACTAAATTGAAGATAACCAACTGTTTTATTTTTATTTCAGAAATAACGTTTCCATGAACAGCAGATCGTAGATCGCCTTTCAGTCGACTCAAAATTGATAACAGTTTTCTCAACAAGTGTCCTACTTCGCAGCCTGCTAATGCTTCGTTTCAACACGCTAAAATAAAGGTGCAGAAACTGAAAGTTTTGTGGATACTTATGATCGACTTAGAATAGTAAAGTTCCTGTCCCTTTGGTTAGGGATAACTCAGGCCAAATCTGTAACAACGCAACTGAATCGGCAGACATTCTCTTTGTCTTACACTACAAAGCCTGATGGCCCCATTCCTGTACCTCTAACACTTTGTGGGTTGATAACGCTTGATTGTATCAAAATAACGGAGGAAACGGTCAGAGAATATCTAACCAAGCTTAAAGCCAACAAAATATTTCTTACAACGTTACGCAGATGCGCTTGCCAATCTTGTCTTCATGATCTTCTCACAGTCACTTAGCACTTCTTCACTTCCCCGCCACTGGCGTACTGCTTCAATCACACCGATTTTCAAAAAAGGTGATAAACTTTCTGCCACTAATTATCGCCCTATAAGACTCCTATCTACGGTTGGCAAGGTTCTAGAGAGAATTATATGCGACCAGATTATCACATTCACTCTATCCAACACTATTATCCCTGATCAACAGCGCGGTTTTCTTTCTGGTCGATCGATCCTCACACACTTAATTCTATCAATCAACGACTGGACGAAAGCTTGGGATGCTGGAAATCCTATAGATGTGATATACCTTGACTTTGCAAAAGCGGTTGATTGTGTACCACATTGCCGTTTGCTGCACAAACTCGAGTATCTGGGGATTAGAGGTAATTTACTCTCCTGGATTAGCTCGTTCTTTTCCTTCCGTGTGGGGGTCGGTGGTATGTTTTCCTCCAAAGGGTGTTCCCCAAGGTTCTGCCCTTGGGCCCATATTTTCTAATATACACCTCCGATCTGCCTTCGTTGATCAGGTCCAAATGCGCACTGTTTGCCGATGATAATAAGCTCTACAATTTCCAGCTATCAGATCCTCGCACTCTACAGGAGGACTTGTCTAAAATAGAACAATGGTCACGTGAATGATTAGTTCCACTAAATTTGGAGAAGTTGTCGTTCTACACATAGGTAGGACTAATTCAAACTTCACCTACACCATTGAGGGCCACACTCAAAAAACTGTTTCAAGTTATGTCGACCTAGAAGTAACAGTCACAAATAACCTTAGCTGGTCAGAGCATGTTGCAATTGTCACCTCGAACTTGTCTACACTGGGAGTTCTCGGTACTGAAGTCAAGAACCTTTTACTTTGAACACCGGAAATTTGGGCGGTTAGTTATTCAAACTGACGAAAGAAAATTTTAATACAAATCTACGCCAGAATTTTTTCGACTTGTGGAATCGTCTACCTAGTTCGGTGGTGAGAGCAAATACAGGCAATCAGTTTATGCAAGACTTTCATTGCTTAATCACTGTTGATGAAGAACAGAAGCAATATTTATTACGTTGCGTACAAGAACACAAACAAGTACAACCTGACTGTAAAAAAACAAAACTTAACCTTACAAAGAAAATTTAACGAATAATGTAAAATGAATATATAATTTCACAACTATATGAGCTTTTCTCTGAAAAACAATAAACTATTATAAAAAACAAAGATACCTTCTAACAATATTTTTAATAACACCATTATGATATCATCATTTCAAACTGACAAATATTCTCACGTTCAAAAGTAGTTTGTTTGGTGTAATTTCATGATGTTGATTATTGGGGTATATTGATTAGATATAAACATTTGATTTGTGATATGCTATTATTTTGGATTGTGAAAACAGATTCTTCACTTTCATTTTCACAAACTATACTGAATATTGAATCAAAATAAATATTTGAATTGTGTTTTTCAAAATACTCCAAACGTAAAACCATTAAACAGGATGATCGTAAATGCACTTTGCCAATGCTACATAATACAGCTACTAATATTCTGATAGATCTCATTGTTTCCCATGTATTCAGTAGTTTATTTAGACTTGCCACTCGATACTGTAACGTCGTTTTATAACAGTGCCTGCTATCGAAATTTTCAGTTTTTTAGAAGAGTTGCATGTGTTCCATGAATTTTAAAAATAAACCTGTGGATTTTTTCAATTATACAAGATAAGTATTTTAGGTGATTTTTCAGTCATGACTCGCGTACACAGTACTAAAAATAGCTAAATAACGTAGATAATAAAATAATTTACTGCGTGGGCTATTCAAGATAAAATTGTTCTTTCATCTATGTCAGGATTCCCATACTGGAGGGCGCGCCCCTGGGAGAGCGTGGAGAAAGTCCAGGAGGGCGTAGCACCCAAATGAAATAAATAAAAAATTACAAAAAAATTCCTTTGTGAAGTTTTAATAAAGTTGTAAACTTTATCAGAGAAGGCTACAGTTTTCAAAACTACAAAGCACACAAGAGTTCAAGGTTCTCAAAACCGTCCCCTTCGACGGCAACGGCCGTGTGTACTGATACCTCCGTTTGGCCTTGGTGTGAGTGCGAGTGTTCCCGCACCCCTACCACCCCCACCCCACCACATCTTCAGTCCAATATCAATAACCTTGATGTTTGTTCAGTGCTTGAGTTGTAACTAGTCTGTTCTGGCACAGTGCTTTCCGTGAAATATCAGTCCGCGTGTTTGGTGTATTGTGGGTGTTCTATAATTGTTGCGACGTTTGAATTGGAGTAATTGTTTCTTTGTTGTGTGAGTTCTGTGTGAAACTGAATCACAGAAGATGAACACGGCAAAGAAACGCAAGTATATTGACGATTATATTCAATATGGGTTTGTTTCCTTGCTTAAAGATAATGTTGATCACCCTCAGTGCGTTATTTGCTATGAAGTATTAAGCAGTGACGCGATGAGGCCCAATCGTCTTCTGAGACATTTGTCAACCAAACATGCCTCTTTAAGGGACAAACCTGAAAGGTTCTTCTATGCAAAATCTCAAAGCGCATGAAGTTAGATAGCACTCAGGCATCTTTAAAAGTGCTTGAAGCTTCCTATGAATTATCTCTTCTCATTGCTAAGGAAGAGAAAAGTCACACTATTGGTGAAACGCTTGTTGAACCGTGCCGATATTGTCCTTGAAACTGATAGTAGGCAAAAGCTATCACAAATACCACTCTCAGACAACACCGTGAAACGCCGAATTGATGATATGGCCGAGAACATTAAAAACCAGGTGGTTAATGCAATAAAAAAATCCCCGTTTTTTGCTATGCAGCTTGACGATAGTACAGACGTAGCACAATGTTCTCATTTGATTGTATATGTTCGTTCGAATGAAGGACCTGATGTTTTCTACTGAGCTGCTGACCACTACTAAATCTGTAGATGTGATGAAAGCAGTATCAGACTTTTTGAGGACACGAACTTTTTTGGCAAAAACTTATTGGTGTACGCACAGATGCTCCTTCAATGCTCGGTTCTCGCTCAGGCTTTGTGCAGTTGGTCAACCAGAAGAATCCTGAAGTGGTAGGGATTCATTGTTTCATTCACCGCCTAGCTTTGGCAGCAAAAACGCTTCCAAACGAACTCAATGCTGTTTTAAAGCTATGTATTACAGTAGTCAACTACGTAAAGAACAGTGCAATAAATACTCGACTGTTTGAAAGTCTTTGTGAAGATTTAGGAAGTGACCACAAAACGCTGCTATTTCATCCAAAGTACGATGGCTATCAAAAGGCAATATGTTGGAAAGACTATTTGAGCTCCGTGATGAAGTGATTATGTTTTTGGCACTGCAGAAACAAAACAAGCTTAGTGCAGAGTTAAAAAAAACAGTTACCAAGTGATTTTGGCCTATTCATCAGACTTTCTTGACACGTTAAACAACCTAAACTTGAGACTGCAAGGTGCAGACTCAACACATCGTTTTGCCATCAAGATGTATGTTGAGAAACTAAAACTTTGGTTACGTAGAGTGTCAATGAACCCCAGCTACTATTCAAGTTTCAACAATGTAGTGTCAGTCTCAGAAGAAGCATATTTTTTCAGGACGTTTTTGAAGGACCGCTTCTGAAAAACTTGATAATTGACCATTTGAAGAACCTCAAGGAGGAGTTCAGCAGGTACTTTCCTAACTTGTCAGAGGAGCTTTACAAACTATCAACATGGACATACAGTTGCTGCCAGAATGGTTGCAAGAGGACGGAATAGAAAAAAAAATGACTCTGTTCCAAGATTTTAAAAAAATGGACAAGTCCTCATTTTGGTTTAAGTATTTAAAGATTACTCCAGTTATTCAGGAAAGCTGTTCAGATGTACTTGCCTTTTTCAACAACATACATGTGCAAAAAGCGTTTTCAACTCTTGTGGCGATCAAAACCGAGTACCGCAACAAACTTGATGTCGAAAGTGACCTACGCTTTGCTTTGTTTGAAATCAACCAAGGATCTGTCAACTTATCCAGAACATGCAAGCGCACCCATCTCACTGAAGTACATTTTATGTTTTGTTTTTGTAAATAGAAAGGCCTATTGCTTTCACCATCATCATCTGTCAACCATCCTAGTCCACTGCTGAACATAGGTCTCCCTAAACGATCTCCATTCCTCGCGATTTTGGGCCGGGTTTATCCAGTTAGTACACACTCGCTTGATATCGTCTTTCCAACGAGGTGGTGGACGTCCTCTACTTCTGTGGGCTTCATCTCTGGGACGCCACTCCAAAAGACGCTTTGTCCATCTACCGTCCGTGGTTCTTGCTAGATTACCGGCCCAGTTCCACTTTGAATTAGCAACTCTCTCGAGAGCATTCTGGACTCTAGTTCGTTGGCGTATGATATGGTTGGGAATTCTGTCCCGTAGTGTTATGCCTAACATAGCTCTCTCCATCTTACGCTGAGCAACACATATTTCATTAGCTGATTTCTTTGTTAGGGTCAGGGTTTCTGCACCGTACGTCAAAACTGGTAAAACGCATTGATTGTATACTTTACGTTTCAAACAAATCGGTATCTCTGATTTGAACAGATCTCTCAGTTTTCCAAATGCAGCCCATGTCAGCCTTATTCGCCGTCCTATTTCTGTTGTTTGGTTGTCCCTGCCTATAGTTATCTCATGCCCCAGATATTTGTATGACGTTACTTGTTCAACAGTTTCACCATCGATGGAAACTGGTTGGCTTGGTACTAAGTTGGTCATCATCTTAGTTTTCGACATATTTATCTTCAATCCGATTTTACTGGATTCCTTAGACAACTGCAAGAGCATCTCATTTGCATCATCGAATCTGTTTGCTATAATGACGATGTCGTCGGCGAAACGAAGATGACTTAATCGCTCACCATCCACACTTACTCCCCTCTGATCCCATTCCAATTGCATGAACATATATTGCAATAGGTTTGTGAACAACTTCGGGAAATAGTATCACCCTGTCTTACTCCACGTCCGATCCTGAATTTTTCTGTAGAAATGTGAAGGCACACTTGTGAAGTGGCATGCTCATATATATATTTAATGATGGCAGTGTATCTATGATCTATTCTACAGTCAGCCAACGCTTTAAGCATAATCGCCTGTATCACGGTATCGAAGGCTTTCTCGTAATCCACGAATATGAGAAGCAGAGGCAAGTTGTATTCTATGCTCTTTTCAATCAAAGTCTTGAGAGTTTGGAGATGATCATTAACACCAAATGTTGCCCGAAAGCCGGCCTGCTCTCGAGGTTGGTAGGTGTCCAGTTTGTTTGTGAGGCGCTTTGTTATTATTTTGGTGAAGAGTTTGTATAAGTGCGATAGAAGGCTTATAGGTTTATAGTTCGAGATATTTGTGGGGTCTCCTTTCTTGTACATAATTATTATAGCATTATGCCAAGACTCTGGTATTTTTGGTTCAGCTAAACATTCATTGAAAAGTTTCGTTATTTCACGAATCAGATTTTCACCGCCTATCTTCAAAGCCTCCGCAACTACTCCATCTTCCCCTGGAGCTTTGTTGTTTTTCATATCTGATAGTGCCTTTCGGACCTCATCAGCTGTTGTTTCTGGGAGGTCCTCCGAACCCTGATTCATAACATGAGGTATGCGATTGTCTTCCTCGTTCTCGCGATTCAGGCTTCGATACAAATTGGAGTAAAAGTCCTCGACAACCTTCACTATTTCGGCTCTATTTGTTATAATTGAACCATATGGATCCATTAGTTTGTGAATGTTACGTTTTCCCAATGAAGTCGTCCGTCGTAGTACCTTCATGCTTTTACTTTGTTCTATAGTTTGAACTGCCAAGCTTTTATTGTGCTGTCGAGAGTCCTTCCTAAGTTGGCGAGATATCTCGCGGTTAAGTATTTTCAGTTCTTTCTTGTCTGCTGTGTCCTTGCTTAATAGTTCTCTTCTGGTCTTCATCATGCGTTTCGTTGTCTCACTGATTCTTTCCTGTTTCCTATTCAAAGTGCTACAATGTTTGTCCATAGCTTGTTTTATTGATGTTGTAATGTTGTCGTTGTGCTGATCGATATTCATTTTTTCATTGCACAAAAGCTTCTCACTCAAAGTTTCACGAAATGCCGCTTCATCAGATACCTGTGCCCATTTGTCATTTTTAACCCCTCCTGTCATTACGAGTTTGTTCCTTTCACGATTTAAATTGATCATACATTTAGACCTCACCATTCTGTGGTCACTTCCAGTTGAAAATTTGTTGAGGACCGAAACACCCTTAATAACTTCCTTTTTGTCAGCTATAATGAAGTCAATTTCATTTTTGGTGTTACCATCTGGGCTCGACCATGTCCATCTTCTCTGCGGAGGTTTATGGAAAAACGAATTCATCGCACATAAGCGGTTTTCTAATAGGAAGTCTAAGAGCATGGTTCCTCTTTCATTCCGTTCCCCAATTCCATGGCACCCTAAGAATGCTTCGGTGTCATTTTCTTTCATACCGACCACAAAATTGTAATAGGCTGGAGTCCTCTTCATACCGAGGCGAATATCTTCGTACACCTCTTCAACCAGCTCATCTGCGTGAGCACTGGTAGGCGCGTATACTTGAATTATCTTCATGTTGTACCTTTCGTTCAGCCTCAGGATGACATAGCATACTCTAGTACTCAGGCTTTCGATTTTCACAACATTCTTCTATTGCTTTACCTTCCTTCAATTGAAAATATATCTGTGTTATAATGTTAAAATTTGTATCAGTAATTATAATCGTTTTTCATGAAATACTCTATTTAATTTTCATCATACGTACAAAGGGGGCGCGGGGGTCCCCAAATAACCAGGGGGGGGGTGGTAGAAAAAGTTTGGGAACCTCTGATCTATGTGTAGCCACCCTATAGCACTCATCTGATCCTCATACCTTTTTTTGTGACGCCCTTCTTCTGTCTCTTCAGATAAAAAGGACGCCTGGTATACATACATATTTCCAGAGCAAGCAGAATGATTTGTAAATAATCCAAATTTCAAATCAAATATACTCTTTATTGATATAGTATCACACAGAAATAAATAGATCAATATTACAGTGAATGTGGTTGGGAGTTCAAAGTTTGATCGCATAAAAAGAGAGAAGAAATGTATGCAATAACATCATTTTTTCTAAAAGCGATTTTGCAATTCCAAAATTTATAAAATGTTAGTTGTAATCTTTTGTTTATTTTTTGCTTCCGATAAAATTTTTTCGGCTTCCGTTCCATGCTTCCTTCTTATGTGTTTGTAAAGATTATAGGGTCTTTTGATGCTTAATCCACATACAGGACAAGGACAGAGTGTGCTTGTATTTCCGCACTCATATTTTTTATGGTTATATAGGGACCCATAATGTCCGTAACGTTTACCACATTTTTCGCATTTGAATGCTGAAATCAATAATCCATATTAGTCTTGAACAATCATATTGATTCTATGAATAATATTCTGAAACCTTTACTAGAAAGTCACAAGTATAATTTATTCTTTTCTCGAGAAAAATATTTCAATAGTTTTTATTAGAAACTTGATTGTAATTAAGAAAGAACATAATTGAGATACAGTGATACTCATATCAAATATTCATTACGATATGGAAAGAACTGAACCAATGTTTCAGTCTGAACTGCATGTAAATATTTGATTCTTACCATCAGTATCCCCAAAAAAATTACATGTAATATTTATAATAGCACTCAATTCACTTTTTCCTTCACACAATTAATTCTAAGTAGACGAAAGATTTCTTATACAGCTGACACATTCTAGTTCACAAGACCAAATCGATTTTTGTTCTTAAAAAGCTCCTAAAAATACAAGCGATAGCTTATTCGATTCGAAATGACAACTAGGAAATATATTTCGTGATTTATGTTTTCAATCAGATGCAACATTTTAATTGTAATTCAGGAATTGTTATTTATCCAGAATATATTTAGAAAGGATTTTCAAAATATCCAATTAAAAGTTATAATCCCAATGAAATTGAGGAAATTCTTCAAAACCAATAAATAACTTACAAATTGCTTCTGAAACTCAATCTGCATTGAGGACCTCGAAAAACGTTTAAATAATTGGTCTTAAAATATTTCACTTCTAGAAGTTCTTCTCTAATATAGCTAACATAACAACTATAACATTGTATTCATAAATTATCCAAAATGATTATTTTCCAGTTTTGCTGTCAAAGAAAACGTTTATAATAAACGAGATAATTAAGATTTGAAAATTTTTAACGTAATCCAGTAAAGTTCAATTTGCAGAAAAGCTCCAGGAAGTGAAAATGTTTAGACCTCTTATTCACACATATTTTTCGTCTGTAATAAAGATGTAGTTTCGAAAAAGTTTCATTAGTTTTCGATTGCCTAGCTTTCGACAATTTTATTGAATTTCCTTTCCTACGAAACTTAATTCTTAGAATACTGAAATATCTCAGTTTTGCTGAAATTTTCGAACTGTTATTCAATAGTTCAACATAAATGTTTTGGATACGAGACGAAGGTCTTACCGGGTGGGGCAACTAAAACGTAAAATACTCAATAACTGCTAAACTATTCGTTTCTGGACAGAAAGCAGAAACAGGTTAATTTTTGTCTGAAGGGGGACATGTTTTAACATACGGTGATTCTATTTTACATAAACCTCCTAAGCAGGGGTGCACAAAACTCAATTTTTTGAATAGGGAAGATAGGTTAGGTTAGATTCTCAACACAATGTGTAATACTTTTTGAGTTTTGACATATTCGGAAGAAAATAAAAGCTGGTTGGTCGAATGACGAGTTATTTTCAGTGATTGCAAAATCTGTCGGTTTCGAATGAACATTCACCGAAATACTGTTGTATTTTGGGGAAACATATCTTTAAGCAGTGGTGCATTCACTACAACCCCTCAGATGAGGGTGTCAACCTCTCAAATCTTCGAATTGATCAGTTAGTTTGAGTAATGACTCATTAGAAAGGTTTTAGAATTTCTAGAATATTGAAGACAACATTTTTTCTTCATCTGCATTGCGATGAAGATACAGGGTGCATTAATAGAGAGCAATACATTGTTTGCGAGGTCTGCTGATTTTGGATGGGGATTCAGAACACGTTTGTTTGGTTTTCAAATAATAGAGCTCATTCATAGAATTACCTACACGATTGTGAGTTGAGAAAAATTGAAAATTGAAAAATTTAAAAAACAATTGAATTTATTATCCCTGATACATTTTATAGGTCAACTCGGTATCAATCGAACAAATGTTCAAAGTGATCGCCGCCATCTTTCCAACACAAATGCAGAATTTGCTCGAAACGTTCCCGGACATTACGTAGCATTTCAAGGGTTATACGATTACATTCAACTTCAATCCGTTATCATAAATCCACCAAATCTGTTGGATCAGTTATATAAATTCGAATCTTTAAGTGGCCCCATAAAAAAAATCCAATGGTGACAAGTCGGGAGAACGTGAAGTCCGTTCTGTGGGACCTCTACTTTAGGTCCATCGATCTAGATATTGCCGAACAGGAAGTGCTAAATTTGGGTGCGGGGGATCAATATCCTGCTGAAACACAACATCCTCTTCTAAATTAAAGAAGACTCTGCTGCGCTTAATGTATCCCAATCTCATCATTCTGTGATTATTGGGGCAGAGGACATTGACACGGCATTAGGTATAAAACATGTCAAGATTTACTTTTAAAAACCTTCAAAAGGGCGCACACCCTGTCAGATATATACATATATAAGATCTCCATACATATTTTATGTATGGAGATCTTATAACACAGAATTTGCTGTTTGTTCATGCTTTCTCAGGATGTGATACAACATCAGCAGCCTATAATATAGGGAAATTAAAATTTATAGAAATTATGGAGAAGCATCCTGAATTAGCTGGTGGTACTACGCTATTCTTGAGTGAGAAAGTCGATCTATCTTTGCTCACTCTTGTTGGCGAACGTGTTTTCGTAACTATATACGGCGGTAATAAAGACGACTCATCAGACGGCATGCGATACAAACGATTTGCCAAGACAGTGACTAAAAACTCATTTAGTTTATCATCGCCTAACCATGCTAGAAGATCTGCACCAAAAATCTAGAGAAGTCGGCCTTCGAATAAACCTGAATAAAACCAAAATTCGCAGTGCAGAAAACATACACTTTCGATTGAAATTCAGTTGATAGAAAATGTGACCGAATACATATATCTAGGCTATAAAATAAAACTTGTGAGAGAAAATCAAACCTGTGAAATTTCCAGGAGAGTGGGTTTGTGCTGGGCTGCATTTGGAAAACTGGGCTTTGTTTTGAAGTCCCGAAATATTCCTCTCAACCTAAAAAGAAAAGTTTTCGATTCATGTGTTCTTCCTGTCCTTACATATGGCCTTCAGATGATATCCCGAAGATCAGCCAATAAATTACAAGTTTCACAATGAGCTATGGAGAGAACCATGATGGCAATTTCATTGAGAGATAGAATGAGGAATGGGAATATTAGAAAGAGAACTGGGGTGACTGAGGTGCTAAGAAGGATAGCATAATTGAAAAGGAGATGGGCTGGCCATGTAGCCAGGCAAGACCCATCGAAATGACCCACCAAACTGCTCGCATGGAGACCAAGAACTACCAAAAGGAGCGTTGGAAGACAACAGCTCAGATGGAGAGATAACATTCAGAAGATCGCGGGGAAAAACTGGATGCAAACAGCTGTTAATAGACACAGATGGGAAAATTTGGAGGAGGTCTATATCCAGGAGTGGATTAATACAGACTGAGGAGAGAGATCAACTCCAAATTATTCATTGAATACCTAAAAGACGAGTGTGAAATCTGCATAGTTGAAAATTCTTGCAACATGAACTAAGTAGTTCAAGGCATTTAAAATTAGCCAAAATATCATCGATCATTCAATGTTGAGTAGGCCAAGATGTTACCTAATTATCATCAATAACAGAGGTAATCCTTCTGGAAACCAAAATAAAACGAACTGCATTAAGATATTTCTTGATGTTACAAGATTTCGCCAAGTATTCATTTTAATTTTCTGTTCATAATTGCTCTTCTGAAGATATAACATAAATTTTGTTATTCATCAAGCTGATTTCCAATATTTCTTGGTAACAAGCGGAGACACATTTTTCATGTTAAATCCAACATGTACACATAAACATATTTGAGGAAATAATAAAACATCTGCTCAGGTTAATAATTATATTTCTCATTTAGTTACAATAACAGCGCAAGATATATGCTTGTCAAACCCTATGATATTTGAAATAAAATTTATTTATTCTTAAGATTATAAAACAGTTGTGTTTAGTACGTTCAAATATGAATAACTATTCTTAATTCCATTCAAGTACTAATATCCACGAATTCGTATTCAGGTTTAATGGCGGCCATATCATAAGTAAGACTGTGAATGTTCTTTAAATGTCCTTTCATGGATGTTTTTCTTTTAGCTTTATAAAAACACTGATCTACTGGACATCTGAATGATGGTTCTTTACCGCACTCATACTTAGTATGATTAAATCTCGAACTAGCGTAGCTATACACTTTCGGACAGTTTGGACAAGGATAACGTCCTCTTTCACCTAAAAAAATCTTGAGTTAAAGTTATAATTCAGCTTACATAAATATTTGAAGCATAGTCCACACCATGTTCTAAAAAAAGTGAAAATTGGATGTAATGAAATTATTAATTTAAAATAACAGAAGCTGGAATAATTTGAAAATATAAAGGATAATGAAAAATTCTGGCTTGCATTTTTAGTTTCGTTATAAACCAACAACAAATTCGATAGTTTTCGGAAATTATTCAAAGAAAATAATTGTTGATTAGGTACGAGTCAATTATTTTCTATTAAGTTGATGAACAATTTCACTATATCACTCTTAGGTATAGTGTTTAATCTATGACACACCTCACTAACTACAATATTTCACTGAAAAGTACATAAATATCTGATAATGATTCAATATAGTTGAATATTTAGTTTATGAAATTCTTAATATCCTTCAGCATGAATGTTTAGTTCACGATATCTATTTCTCAAAATGAAACCCAGTTTCAATTCTAATATGGACATTAATTTTGTTGTTTTGTTACAGATATTTATTTTTGTTCATTTATTGATCATATAAAATGGAGTCCTCTGCAATTTATTAGTATTATATATTTCAAGCAATCAATATTACAGAAAACGTCAAGAATTGCAAAACCATATCACACTATGGAAAATTTACAGATGAAATAAATACATTACACATCTCTCAGATTCAAACTTTGACATTTGAATTTGGGAGACTTTTACTCAGTAAAATTCCATTATCAATAATAAAAACCAAGTACTGTGTTTCAAGGAATTTTACTTAAAAATTGCGATTCGTAACGCGTTTCACTACACCGTAGCTTATTCAGACGAATAAATGTACAGAAAATAAGAATGAGAATATAAATACAAATGTTCCTAAGTAATTAAAAGCTTATTGGGTTCTACTTCTTAAGTGGTTATTGATGACTGGTATGTCCGATGAAATTAAGGAATAGATTGCTCCCTGAAGAGATTCAATAGAGGTGAAGGGATTTAATCGACTTGTTTATTGATGAGTCTACCTGAGTGTTCGTGTTTGTTGATTGCTAAAGTTCCCCAAAGATCAACCTTCCAATATTTATTATCTGTATGCAAAATTTCAAACAGTGGGTCGAAAGAGTGTCTATTTCTAGGAGATGATTCGCGTAATTTGAATCTAATTTTTATGTGAAGAACTGCGTGTATGTTCCGATATTCTAATATTAAAATTTCTATGTGTTCTACCAATGTATAAATTATCACAGTCATTGCAATTCAATCTATAAACACCCGATTTATTGTTTTTATCTGATTTGGTTTTATTATTTTTATATATTTGCCTAAACTATTATTAGTTTGGAAAGGCATGTAGAAATTATTGCTACTCAAGAATGATTTCAGTTTCTCACTTTTATTGCCAACGTAGGTTAAGGTGTCGAATTTTTGTTTCAATGTATCGACATTTTATGTTGATACGGATGATACGACGAGTTATGTATTACAATATCTGTATGTGACGGCTTAGGGTAAATTGCCAAAGCATGTTTTCCATTTTCATTGAAAATTGTTACGTCTAAGAAATTTATTAAATTACTGCTTTCTATTTCGGTTGTGGATCCAATTTTTGGATGTAATGAATTTATATGATTTTCGAGAGTCTATCTGTTCCTGTAAAGCAAATAATGATATCGTCTACATAGCGATACCAGTATAAACAATATTTACTACGTGAATGATTATGAATTAATTTCTCTAAATTATTCATGAATATTTCTGCTAACAAAGGACTTAACGGATTGCTAATAATCAAGCCGTCTTCACTAGTATAATATTTGTTATTGAAATGGAAATAATTTTGATTTGAACAAATATGTGATAATGAAAGAATATCTAATTTAATGATCGTAATGACATGATTCTTTTCTAATAATTCTTCAACTAAGTAGTACGTATCTTTCGGAGAAATGTTGAGGAATAGATTCTTGACATCGAAAGACGTAACAATTTCCAATGAAAATGGAAAGCATGCTTTCGCAATTTACCATAAGCCGTCACATACAGATATTGTAATACATAACTCATCGTGTCATCCGTATCAACATGAAATGTCAGCATTCAACAGTTTGATTCATATATTGATTAACATCCCGTTATCGCCAGAAAATTTCAACAAAAATTAAATTTGATTAAACAAATAGCCAAAATTAATGGTTACAATCCCAAACTAATAAATAATATTTTAAATAAAAACAAAGTAGAATCGCATTGAATGAAGTTTACCCTGTCGATAAATCGAAACAATAATTCAACACCTTAACCTACGTTGGAATTACAAGTGAGAAACTGAAATCATTCTTGAGTAGCAATAATTTCAACATAGCTTTCCAAACTAATAATAGTTTAGGCTAATACATAAAAATAATAAAACCAAATCAGATAAAAACAATGAATCAGGTGTTTATAGATTGAATTGCAATGACTGTGATAATTTCTACATTGGTAGAACACATAGAAATTTTAATATTAGAATATCGGAACATAAACGCAGTTTTTCGAATAAAGAATCAGATTCAAATTACGCGAATCATCTCCTAGAAAATAGTCACTCTTTCGACCCAAAGTTTGAAATTTTGCATACGGATGATAAATATTGGAAGGTTGATCTTTGGGAAACTTTAGAAATCAACAAACACAAATACTCAGGTAGACTCATCAATAAACAAGTAGATTAGAGCACTTCACCTCAATTGAATCTCTTCAGGAGCAATCTATTCCTTAATTTTATTGGATATACCTGTCATCAATAACCACTTAAGAAGGAGCAACCCAATAAGCTTTCAATTACTTAGGAACATTTGTATTTATATTCTCATTCTTGTTTTCTGTACATTTATTCGTCTGAAGAAGCTACGGTGTAGTGAAACGCGTTACGAATCGCAATTATTAAGTAAAATTCCTCAAAACACAGTACTTGTTTTTATTATCAAACTTTGACAGTTAAAAACTCTTCAAGTGAATAGTAGAAATTTTTATCATGATATCCTTTACTACAGCTATGAAGCCCTTTCTTATCTCTATATTTTTATTGCACTATGCAGGTGATTGAATAATTTAGGTATCCAGAAATCAACACCCTGCTGTGTACACTTAAATTTGTGTAAAGGTAGTTCTAGATCATATCTAAATCAGGATAACTGTAGGCATACCTAGGCAAGTCAAAATGAAAATGTTGTGTTGAGTTTACACAACACCCTGATTACTTTCTTCTGTAGAAGAAATACACTTTTGCTCTCACTTAAAGCACCTCAAAACATTATACCATAACTGACCGCATTGTGAAAATTGGCGTAATAGGCTGTTCTGCCTGTTTTAAACTCAGTGGTCAGCATCAGTCTTCTTATCATAAATATGGCTTGTGAAAGACGTTAATTCAATTGCTAAATATGCAGAGACCACTTCAAGTGACTATCCAAGTGGAGGCCCAAGAATTTGACACTGTCATGAAAATAAATCCTTGAAAATATGATGGTCTGCGTTTTGTTCCATTAAGTTTCATTTTATTAGTATCCATCCAGGCCTTTACTATTCTGAAATTTTCAGAAGAAACTTTCTAGAGTTGTTCCATGGATTCACTATCATGCAGCCAGAAACGTTAGATGGTAGATCGTTCATATTAATTACAAACAAGACTGGGCCAAGCACCGACCCTGAGGTACTCCATTTCTGATGATCAGCCTCTTTGAATTTTCCTTGTTCCAACTGACTTTTGTTGTCTATTTGTGGGGTACGATCTCAACAAATTATATGTTGGTCCCCTGATACCATAGAAACCGAGTTTTTCCAAGGGAACATGATGGCCAATTGTATCGAAGGCCTTACTTAAATCACAATAAGCCATCTGGGCTATAACTCCTTCATCGTGTACTTTCAAATTTCAAGCATCCCAATTAGAAGCAGAAGTAAACGCATTCCAATACGTCTTCAGAAAATCCAAAATCTCCAAGTTTTGACCCCAATCAAAACTCGTTATTAATACTTTTTATAATGGAACAACAATCTAATTAAATTTTGGTTTCTACTCAACAATAACCAAATTCCATTCCTGGACTGAAACTTAACATTAAAATGAAATATAAAAATTGGTATATCCGACCACAGCTTTATTTATATGAATTCCAATATACCGCATATTTTACAACCGATTTTGTGTTTTTGCGCAGTAATACGTTGTGATTGATAATATTGATGATTTATTTATTTTATGGAAATTCATTTTAAAGTGAAACGAAACAACTTATTCTATAATCACGACCTGTTTCGACCCTACGGACATTTTCAAGTGAATAACAATATAATACATGAGCAGGCAAGTACAAGTACAGAATGAAATTTATCCTAAATATTGAGTAGTGGGGAGCAATTATGATCTAGTTGAGGGTAAAATTGTGGGTTTTACATAGTTTGTTAATCTCTAACTTTCCAACAAATTCATTTCTCTCCCTTGTTACATTTACGAAGGAATTTAAGATTGTTCAATGATATCGAGTGGTTAGTTGATTTTATGTGTTCAAATATTGGCGAATTTTTATCTGAGGAAATATGTTCCTTGAATCTAGCTTCAAAACTTCTCCCTGTTTGTCCGACATAAGCTACCTGACATTCATTGCATTTGATTTGATAAATTTCTGATTGCTAGAATTTATCGTTCTTTTGTTTGACATTGAATAATAATCTACTTAAGTTTGGGCCCTTAAGAACGAAGTAGTTATGTTCAATTTAGTGTATCATTTTTCTGGGGTTTCTACGATGCTACATAGTAATTTAGAATTAATACGTTGTTCTTTGCGTTTAATGATTGTATTTAGAAAATGTTGTGGTATGTGGTTATTTGAAGCAATTTTTCTGATGATATTAAGTTCAGTTTGAAAATTTTCTTTCGAAAGGGGAACAGAGTAAGCTCTATGAATCATGGAGTTATATGCAGCTAGTTTGTGACTTAAATGACTGAACGAGTCCATTGGAATCGATGCGTCTATGAATGTTTCCTTTCTGTAAATTTTATAAGCGAGTTGATTATTTGAATTTGTAATGGTTAAGTCGAGGAAATTAATTGAGTTGCTATTTTCTAATTCAGAAGTGAAGTTGATGCGGCAATGTATTTTATTCAGGAAATTTAAAAATTGCTGAATTTGTCTGTTTGAACCACGAAAACTAACTAAAATATCATCTACATATCTGTATCAGAAAGTAATGTGTTTTTTAGCGAAATCTGTGTTTAATATTGAGTTTTGCTCTAAATTATTCATGAAAATGTCAGCTAGTAGAGGGCTAAGAGGTGAACCCATTGGAAAACCTGAATTTTGTTTGAAGAATTTAGATTGAAATTGAAAGTAACTTTGAGATAGGCATATTTGAAGAAGATTGCTAAATTCATTAGTGATATATGGCTGTGTGTTAGACTCGGATAAGTTATCTGTAACAAGGGGAAGACACTCATTCGTTGGAATGTTCGGGTATATATTTCTGACATCGAAAGAGACTAACTTAATATCTTGGGAGATGTGAGATTTGAAAGTTTATGTATGAGATCTACAGAATTAGAGATAGTGTATTGTGTTTGGAAAATTCGTGTGGTCTAGAGATGTGAGATTTGAAAGTTTATGTATGAGATCTACAGAATTAGAGATAGTGTATTGTGTTTGGAAAATTCGTGTGGTCTAGAAATTTTGATTCAAGAATTTCGCTAGTTTACCTGATGGTGTGTTTATATATGACACTACAGGTTTTGCAGATTTTTCTTCCTTATGTAGTTTAATCAATCCGTACATTTTTGGAGCTTGAGCATTCATTGGAATCAGTTTCCTTTTCTCCCATTCTGTGTGTGCTAGGTTTTCTGACAAACTTAGCTCTTCTTTGATTTCTTTCGTGAAAAGTTTGGTTGGACCTTTCAGTATTTCGGTGATATCCATTGTTTTCAGTACATCCTGCATCTTTTCTTCGTATAGGTCTTAATTGAGGCATACTATACTATTGCCTTTGTCAGCTTTAGTCATTATGAGATCTTCGGCTTGGATTTTGCTTGATATGGACTTTATTATTTTCAACTGATTATCATTGTTAGTTTTTATGTCGGATTTTCTGATGATTTCTGTGAGTTTGTGTTTATGGAGGCTTGGGTTGGTCATGATATCTTTATGTTTTTGGATGGCCAGCTCTGCTTGCATTCCGGTTATTTCCTTGTCTGTTTTGAATTTGCGGTTTTCCAGGGTGAAATTTGGTCCTTTGTTCAGTAGATCCGTTTGAACTTCATCAAAGATAATGTTCGATAGATATATGAGTCTATGATAAAAATGATATCTGATCGTTCGATAACATCTGTTTGGATCATAGGTTGCTGAGGCTTCTGTTTTTCTTTTTCTTGTTGGTTGAAAGTTTTTATGCAGGTTTTCGTAATTTTCTTTTGAAATCTCAATTAATTTCCACGACTTAACCATTACAAATTCAAATAATCAACTCACTTATAAAATTTACAGAAAGGAAACATTCACAGACGCATCAATTCCAATGGACTCGTTCAGTCACTTAAGTCACAAACTAGCTGCACATAACTCCATGATTCATAAAACTTACACTTGTTCCCTTTCGAAAGAAAATTTTTAAACTGAACTTAATATCATCAGAAAAATTGCTTCAAATAACCACATACCACAACATTTCCTAAGTACAATCATTAAACGCAAGGAACAACGTATTAATTCTCAATTACTATGTAGCATCGTAGAGACCCCAGAAAAAAGATACACTAGTCCCAGATACACCGGCGAACTCTCTAACAAAATCAGTGACTACTTTTCTAAATTCAACATAACTACTTCATTCTCAAGCGTCCCCAACTTAAGAGGATTATTATTCAATGTCGAACAAAAGAACGATAAATTCAAGCAATCAGTAATTCATCAAACCGAATGCAATGAATGTCAGGTAGCTTATGTCGGACAAACAGGGAGAAGTTTTGAAGCTAGATTCAAGGAACATATTTCCTCAGATAAAAATTCGCCAATATTTGAACACATAAAATCAACTAACCACTCGATATCATTGAACAATCTTAAATTCCTTCGTAAATGTAACAAAGAGAGAGATGAATTTGTTGGAAAGTTTGGAAATTAACAAACTATGTGAAAACCCACAATTTACTACCCTCAACAGCCAACTAGAGCATAATGGATCCCCACTACTCAATAGTTAGGATAAATTTCATTCTTTACTTGTACTTGCCTACTAATGTATTATATTGTTATTCACTTGAAAATGACCGTAGGGTCGATACCGGTCGTGATTATAGAATAAATTGTGGAAAAGTGACAAAAGTGTCTCATTTCGTTTTACTTTAACACGTTGTGCTGTAGTGACTACAAACTAAAAGCATTTTAGACTATACAGAATATTCCATTATAAAGTTACATACCAAAGTTATAATTTTTCAAATGGGACACCCTATATTCTGTTTCATATTTGACTTTGGGAGGAAAAAAGAAGGTGATATTGTTCGAAATTCCTTATATCCATATTTAATAGTTTTCCGAAATATTTGACATTTTCAGAAATTTGAAGACTTTCAAAAATAATTTCAGATGTACAACCATTGCGGTGGTAATTGCTGTTGATTGAAGACATGACGCAATTTGATGATCTATGTTAGACAGGATGTTCGGTTTTAGAAATTGGGGGCATTCAAATCTCATTTCACTGTTTTTTTCAAATGGCATAGCCGTTATCTGATAGCTCAAATAAGCAGCATGTTTTAATACCTTTCAAATAGTACCTAGGTTCTATATACAGTGCAATCCGTTTAGTACGACTTGGCATAAAACAACCAACAGTTTTAAGTGATGTAATTATAGACATACGTTTGGTAAATATCAACCGCTATCGAAAATACATCCGTTTTATGCGAGTCTACTTACACCGACCGACCGCTTTAAACGACGAAATTACACAAAAATGGCAGGTTACAGCGACGACAAGCGTTGACGTGTTAACAAATAAACAAATCGTAGGTGAGAAACTTTCGGACGCGACTGTTTATTTCACATCAGTTCATAATTTGCGAGTGATGAGTGACCTTAATGCGTACAAAATGCAATTGACGATGTTTTTACGTAATAGATATCCATTTGCACAAATACAAGTAAACGTTGATTTCTACTAAATTTATTATTAGATGCTCTACGCGTTTCGATACACAGTATCTTCATCAAGAGCGAATGAATACTACAAATATATCTTACTAACAAATTTTTATATATACTAAAGAGGAAATCCACTCAGAGCTATCCGTACTTGAACTAATGTTTAGGAAATAAATTTAACAGGGGTTATTTATGTTTACCTGATTATTAAGAATTTCCGAGGAATACCTAAATCTGTTAATTTCAAATACTTCCAGAAAGTTGAGTTTTATACCTCTATTCTCAGAATGTAGGATTTTAAATTCTGAATTGAAAGAGTGACCATTTTCCTAAGATGATTTGAATAATTTGAATCGGTTTTTCCATTGATGAGACTGTGTTTATGTTCAGAGATTCTAACATTAAAATTTCTTCCTGTTCTACCTATATAAAAACAATTGCAATCTGCACAATCCAATCTATAAATTAATCAGGTGTTTATAGATTGGATTCTGCAGATTGCAATTGTTTTATATAGGTAGAACTTGTGAGAGTATCTCAGAAAAGATATATTGTGAATTGAGTACAAATTCTAGTAGCAAGGTTTCAATTTCAAGAAAAACTTGATTTTCGAAGGAAAATTATAAGATATTTCACGACTATTTCTTCAAGAAACACGTTTTCAATTAATTCGCAAACTTCTATTTAATGGGCCAAAGTTGCTTGGTTCGTAGCAATACTATTTTTCATTATTTATTTAGATTTTTCAAGATTCTGGAAACTCTTAGAATATTCAGATTCAGATTTTTTTCAATTTTTGACAGAACAGTACGTTTAATGAACGGAATGATTCTTCCACCTCTTTCGCATCAGAAGATCTGTTTGGTTCTGACCGGCTTCTGAGATAGAGACATTAAGGAGCCAATTTGGTAGAAATTTCGAGAAAAGAATCTTAATAAACGTATTTTCTCGATTTTTTCACAAGAGAGGAAGACCTCGTTCTTCAAAAGGATCGAATATTAGTTATTTTCTATATATAACACTCCGTGCAGTCATGAAAATCTCTTTTTACTTCTTGTGTATGGCGTAGTGTCGAAAAAATATTGCGCGATACGTCCCTCACCTGATTTGACAACTTATCTACGCCCACTCGTAAAACGGGTATTTTTTCTGTAAATAAATTTCTAATTGAAACAATTCATTTTTCGTTCAGTTTATTCGCTCCTTAAATTTCTCAAAGCCTGAGTATAAGGTCAGTTTGTGCTTCTTCATCATATGACTCTTCAGATGATCTCTTCGTTTTGCCCTATAGAAGCAACGATCCATTTGGCATAAAAATGTTGGAGCAACGCCACATTCATAGGTTGAATGCCTACGCATCGCTTTGGTATTCTTGTATCGCTTCTGACACTTTGGACATGGATATAAGCCTAAGGAATTAAAATATTCATCAAAATATATTATGACATGCTGTTAATTATCTAGTTTTCTCACATCAAGACTCAATATAGTTTTACTGAAACAAACTCAAAACAAATTATATAGACTCAAAATAAATTATTACTCTATTCTATTAATTACATGTAGGAAATTTATTGCACGAGAATCGAAACATCATCGAATAATTTGGTACGGTTTCAGCACTTCATGTTTTTTACTGATTTTTAGATATTATCATTGCCAGAACAAAATACAAACGTTCAAGTATTATCATCGGCGCACTACAGATATTTCTAATTTTTCAAATGACGAAATAAGTCATATTTTTCGAACGTGTTACACAACTTTATAGATGAGCAATGAAATACAAGATCGCTTACCGCTCATCAGAGAAAAAACGATGATCTATTATTCGTTAGCATCAAAACCAACAGTATTAGAAACTGTGGTCTTTTAATTTTGACAAGGTCCGGAAAAATCTTTCTTTTCGCCTCTTCGTCTTTCTTTTGCCTTTTTTCTACTGTTTTCTTTTCATTGTCTAGTTTTTAGAAGTTTTACTCTTACCTATGGTCTTGGCTGGGTCACCAGCGTCTTTGAGGTTTCGGTTTGAGTGAAGATAACCCTGTTATCCTCCTTCTTTTGCTCTGTTTTACTTCGTCCTTGTGTCCTCGTTTTCACTGCGTCAGTGAAATGTGCTTGTCCGTTTTTCTTATCTTTGTTTGTGCTATATTTCTTATGTCGTCGTTTTCGTGTTTCTCTATTTTTTCTAAGATGTTTTCTGTTGACTTCTCGTCTTATTTGTTCGTTTGTTATGTACCAGGGGCTCCCAATTTCCGTCCTGACTATCATGTTCAGTGTCTCTTGTAGTCTTCTTTTCCTGTAGGATTTTATTGTGAACCATATATCTCCTGCGTATGTTATATTTGGTACTATAATTGTTTTTATTATTTTCATTTTGTTCTCTAGTGACAGTTTGCTGTTTTCGTTTAGGAGGGGATATAGATATCCTTGCAGATTCCGCGCTTTTTTGCATTTTCTTCCATTTGGTTGTGGAATTTCAAGTTTTTGTGTATTAATACTCCTAGGTATTTTGCTTCGTTTTTTCATTCCACTTTCTGGTTGGCTATCTTTATTTCTTCATGTTTCTTTGTGTCCTTCTTTCTGTTTTTGTAGTCAAAGTATACTGCAACTGACTTGTTTGCGTTGACTTTGATTCTCCATTTTCGATGTATTCTACCAGTTTATCGGTATCTTCCTGTATGAACTTTCTGTCCTTTAGGTACGATGCCGTTATGTTCACTAGTTTATTTGGAAACTTCGTTCTTTTCATCTTGTATATCAGTGCTTCGTGCCAGACTTTCTCGAAGGCCTTTACTATGTCCATGAACGTTGCTGTTGGTTTCGATATATTCATGTTTTCTTTTATGTTTTCCATCAGCCTTGCCAGTTGATGGGTTGTGGCGCGTTCACATCTGAATCCAAACTGGTGGCTTGGTATGATATTGTTCTGTTCCGCTTCTCAGTCTTCTGTAGATGAGTTTTTCTATTACTTTGCTCATTGATGGCAGCAGGCTAATTGGTCTGTATCTGCTAGGGTCATTCTTTGGTTACCCTCTTTTTGGTATCATTATTGCTTTTGATGTTTTCCATATGCTTGGGTAGTGTTCTGTTTTCAACACTCTTTCCGCAATTTCCGTTATTTCTTCTATCGCTTCTTCTGATAGGTTTTTCAAGGTCTGGTTTTTGATTCCATCAATGCCAGGGGCTTTCCTACTAGGCAGCAATGCTATAATTTCTTTTACTTCTTTAGTTATATCCATTATTTCTTCGTTTTCGTTTGTTATTTCTTTCTTCTTTCTATAGTTTCTATGTTTCTATTGAAAGTCACGTCTTGGTTCGGACTGTTGGTCTCAAATTGTTCTTCGAGAGAATCTGCGAATGCGTTCGGCTTCTCTCTATTTGTTGTTGCTACCCTATCGTTCATTTTTATGTACGGAATGTTGGATCTCTTCTCTTTTTCTGTCAGTGGTCCTGCCATTTTCCAAGGGGATTGGTCCTCTGTTGTGAGAGCCTCTATTTTCTCGTCCCACTCTTCGTTGAACAACTGTTTCATTTCCTCTTTTTGTTATTTAGATTGTTTAGTATCCTTTTGTCTTCGGGATGCATCGTTCTTATGTATTTCTTTTTTGCTCTCTTCTCCGATTAGGGCATGTATATTTGTCGGAAGTGGTCTCTTTTGACCTGCTGCCAGCACTTTTGTTGCGTTTCTTTCTGCCTCTTTTATTCTGTTTTCCAAGTCTTGGATTGCTTGTTCTTAGATTGCACAGACCTCGTCTTAGTGAGAGCAGTAGGTTGCCCGTCCGTGTATAAATACGAATAACGCTCTCTAGTGACCAGAAATAAAGAAAAGCGACAGCATGGTACCGCTATATATCTAACAACTGGGGGAACCGTTCTTACAACGTTATCATTCACATATAGAACGCTAACACCTATACACTTCGGAGAGTGTAGGGTATTTTGAAGTAATTCACCTGTTCACAATACTCTAATTATCAAATAAAGTTAAGCCTCCACATTTTTGCAACGTATCCAAACGTTGTTCGTATACCTTGAATAGAAACAGCGTTCGCTCATTCGCATTCTACTGTGCGCATGCGTCGAATTGGCGGTGATGCCTACGGTTACCGATGAGTCCTCGTGTGCTCGCCACGAAAATGTTCACAGAGCACATAATTTAATGCTTTAATTTGGTATACTAAGAACCTGATACGCATGCCTGGTTATGCATTATATGCGCAAGAGGACGAGTAGTCATTCTCCTAGGAAATGCGTATGTTTCCGTGCATTCTCTTACTGTTTTGTAACGTCTGCATATAACGGGCCCAGTGCGTCAGAGAAAAGATCTATTAAAAAGACCGAGTTACCGACCAAAACATTCAACACCCCCTCACGACCCCTCGCCTATCTATCTAGTCCCACATAATACATATAGATGGCACTAATTCAACCACGTCAAGTGTCAAACTCTGCCAATCTAACTTCAACCGCCCATAAATGAATTGTCTAAATTCTGTCAATGTCAATGTTTTCCGCTAAATCCTTTTATTTTTGCGGTTTGCGCTCCCAAAATCATTTTTTTTAGGTGTTTCAGTTGCTGATGTCTTCGAATCAAGTTTAGTAGTTCTCTTAGTGATTTATGGTAAGTAAATTGAATTTGTGAAGTTTTAGCTGATACTTTGTGCAGCTTGAGCTTTGAATGATTCTACGGTACGTAAATTGGATTATATCCAATTCTTATCGGTTTTCTTTTTAATTTTGAGGTTCACCCCTTTGACGTCCTGCTGGATAAGCCTACACCATAGAAGAGGACCCTTGTGAATGGCAAGGAAAGAAAAGTAGGCGAGGAAGCCTTTTTCTAGATACGAAGGGTTCAAGTATTTTTCATTACGGTCCCTTGTGGAAGCACCAGGGTCCTTTAGAAAATTTATTTTGTATTATTAGAGAGCATGGTGAAGGGAACACAAACCCTACGTGCCACCAATTTATTGCTGATTTAAAAAATTCTGTTATTAATGGCTTAACATCGCCCATAATTAATGGAAATTGTAAAAAAGATGATTGTGAGAATTTGAATGATTATTTTTTTTGCAGACTAGCTCTCAGAACATACTCACTGATTCTGATGATTCAGAACCTTCTGTTCATGAAGAATATAATGAGATCTTTGGAAATCTACCAACTCCTATAGCTGACAATTACGCTACCTATTATGTGGCAGGATACCTAACCTAACCTCTACTTACTAATCTATCATACAACAGGGTATTATCTGTTCTTAGTACAAATACTACATCAAACCAACGTTCAGGAAAAAATTCACAACTGTGATAATCAACAATGTTACCACCTACGCACATAGTTTCTTCTAACCCATCCAATAATTTATCTTCATCGAGAACAGGAAATTGGTATACTTCATCAAATTCATCTTCTAAACAACTAAACTCTTTGGCAATTTTAGAAATTTCTAGCCACTGAAGGCCTGTCATTTCGAATATTTGATGGCGCAATCTGGATGTTCCAACACCTGACGTACCAGTTACCATTATGTTTGGAGCTTTTCTCCTCGCAGAACTAACAGGTAATTGTTGTTCCATCAAAGCAGAGGTTCTTACAATTGTAGTAAAACACAGTTTTTCTCGAATTGAAGTACACAAAGTTTTTAAGTAAACTGTTTTATTTATTATTGAGTTTTTAATAGTATCTTAATAAATAAACTTTACTTTTTCTTAATAGTCAGGGGCATCAGGAATATCTTGCTTTGAGTGATTTACAAGTCTCATTTTTCTCAATTCGATTTTTGTCAGTTACATTACAATTTTTGAAAGGACTACTCGTCTTCTAATTTTTGAATTCATTAAGGATAAAACATAGGAAACTGTGATTTCTGAACTTGAAAACAAATACAAAAGGTTCAGAAATAAGTACGGCATCAATCTTTGATGGTTCATTTATAGGTATTTATTGTGACTTTAAAGAGCGAGTTATCTACACTTTACCATGTGCGTGTTATTTATTTACCATCGATCTTATACAATCGGTGGTTCTACACCCTTTTATAATTCACAAACATGTTTTCTAGTCTGTGATATTATTTCTTTTCCTCCATGCACCTTTTACACTCATGGGGAAAGAAATTGATCTGTGACCAGATAATTGAATTTTTTGGATCCTTTACACCCTACATTCCTTTTGTTATCTATAATTCATGTTTATTTTGTGATATATACATTGTTATAATTATAATAATATAAAGATTTCCAAGATTAGTAATGAGATTGCCTATTTTTACCATATTCAACAACTTTGAGTGAACTCAAATTCATTTAAATAAAAACTTACTGACACAGTTAGTACTGCGTTTTTTTCTATTTGCAGAAGCGGTATAGAGTAACAGCCATGCAGATGGCAGTGAAGGTAGTTTACCCCCAACGGGGGACCAATGGAGAACCAATATTAGTGGCTGACAACAATATTCCAGATTCCTTTTTCATTTTGAATGTTAGAATGTTCCTATTTTCTGTGTTATGTGATTTATATTCTTGGTTCACATGTGTTAAGAATTTATTTTACTTCGAAATGTTTTGTTACATTTTCTGTATCTATGGTTTGAGAGATTTTTTTATTTCAAAATAAAAGTGTTATTGTGAGAAAATACTAATTATTTTCTCAATTTTTGAACAGTCTAATTGAGGCAGAAATAATCCGCATCGATTAGACTAGTTGGAATACCCCATTTCAGTCAAGTTAAATTCAATCGTGGGAAATCTAGAATTCAAATAAGGCGCCATTCGGTTTAGTTTTCCATATTGGCACGCGTAGCGCTAGTTTCTATGCATTAGGGTCTGTTCTGTGCAGTACATGATCAGACGTTCAACTTATAGGTAATAACAACATCATAATATTACATACAGGCTGTCCACGCTAAAAGTCCCACTAGAAGTATCTGAGGAACAGGTTAATTAGAGTTAAAGAATACGGACCTACATTTCACTTTTATTTTTGGAGCGGCTTCACTTTCGGTTATATCGAACATCGACTACAACTTTCCTATTTCAAATGGTATGGTGTTGTTTATAATTTTTCATACTAAATGGCATCTTTTTTTGAAATTCATTATTTCTGAACTTAACCACCAGCTATGATTTTTTTCATCAAAGTTTTCGAAATTGTAGTCTTATCTTTTTTGCCCATAAAATTGATTCAGGTTTGAGATTAAGATTATGCCTTCTTTATTTCAACGTGAAAAGTGTTATTTTTGAGTACTATCCGATGCAATTTTATAAACAGGGAGCTCAAAAATCTAAAGTCTAAATCTACAAAAAAAAAACTTTTGTTGTAATACAAGTGCCACTGTATTATACTTCATTAGGTTCATTATACCTCAGGCCTAGTAGAAGTATCTGAGGAAGAGGTTAATCGATCTATTCCAAATGTTGGTATTAGAGCGAAAGGATACGGATCTACAATTTTGAATTATTTTTGGAGCGGCATCTCTTCCGGTTTTATCGGACATCGACTACAACGTTGCTATTTCAAATGGTATGGTTTTGTTTATAATTTCTTTACTAAATGGCTTTCTTTTTGAAGCTTCTTTTTTTGAAATTCTTCCTTTCTAAACTTAACCACCAGCTATGACTTTTTTCACCAAAGTTTTCGTAATTGTAGTGTTATCCTCTTTGCCCAAGAAATTGACTCAGATTTGAGATTAACATTGAAACTTCTTTATTTCAACGAAAAAAGTGTTATTTCTGAGTACTATCCGATGCAATTTTATATACAGGGAGCTCAAAAATCTAAGTCTAAATCTTCAAAAATACAAGTGCTAATGTCTTATACCTTATTAGAATCGCATTTCAAATAAGTGTTGATTGGTATTAGGTTCATTTTACCTCATTTCCATTCTATTCGCGATTTTATTGAAAACCTGTGGTTTCTTGGAAAATTGAATTCATAGTACCGTGGAACATAGTAACAGCCGATATGGATTTGAGCCTGATGAAAGTTGCTATGTTTCACAATATTCTATGTAAGGCTCTATGACTTTCTGCCTCTGTTTGACATTTGGAAAATATTTGAAAATAGCAAAAACTCTTGAATATATTGCAAATAAATAATGAAACGAGGATATTATGAATTTATTTATCATTTATTCAATGTCAACAAATAATAGGTCGAACTTGAAGAACATTAAACGAAAAATACATAAATTTACGACCAATTTGCAGTAAATAAGAAAAAGTTCTAATTGGATGCAAACATAGAACATAGAAACTGGATTCGGAAGTCCTATCTGTTTCAATGTTCCACGAATTTGATTTTCCGAGGGAAGTTTTTTGTAAAATTGCGAATGAAATGAAAATTATCCATTTGAGGTTTAGGGAAACCTACAATGATTACCAATCAATACTAATTTGAAATAAGATTCTAATAAAGCGAAAAAATTATAATATGTACTTAGTTTCCTGGAATTGACAACTGATTTTTGAACACCTGTGAAGAAAATAGCATCGAAAAGTACGTTAACCTCAAAAATAACACTTTTCTCGTTAAACTTAGAACAAGTTTAAATTTTACTAAAATCTAAATTAGCAAAGAAGACGATACTATGAATCCGAAAAGATATGAAAAAATCATAGCACAAAGTCAGTTTATCTTGGATAAGACAAATCTTAACAGAAAATGTTCCAAAAGGATGACATTTAATAAATATAATTAAAAACTACACCATGCTATTTGAAATAGCAAATGTACGGTATAACCTTACCACTATGAAAATAATTGTAAATTGTAGATCAGTACCTATTTACTCTAATCCCAAAATTTGAAACTGATCTGTTCCCCGATGTTATTAATGGACCGTTTAACGCGGACACCCCGTATACAGCGTCGATATTTCAATTACAGGAATGAAGCTTCCAAACTGATCCGTTCAATGTAATATGTCCTATCCGTATGATAATTTAATAGCTCTTTGTTGAGTCAGTTCTCGCATTAGCACATCAAAGATGCCGCCACTGTAGTAGTAGTACACATAAGATGGTTGTGGAAGGGAGGTGGTTATTCGATAATTCAAGCTTTCTCGTATGTTTCTCTTTGTTTCTATTATCATAGCGCGCCAACTGTGTGAAGTTTCTTTCAACCATTTGTTTCTAGGTTTGCTTTCGATGCCAAGGATTTATAATGAAACGTTGGTACTATAAATTAATCTCCCCAAGACCATCACTGAATGTAATAATTTTGAAATCATTTTTAATAATTGAAGTTAAACATTCTCACTCTTGAGTTCGTATGTTTATTCTGAAACACTTCAATCTTATGTGTTTTTCATGAATTTGCTTCTATAACAAAATACGGAATGAATATTCCGTAATTGAACCAAACATCATCGATTGTCATGAATTTCAAAACAGCGTCGGTGTCAAATATACCATCAATGTCAACACTATAATAATTATCTCCGAAACAGCTATTGTTTAAATAAGAATAACAGTGATAAATCGGGTGCATTAGATATAGAATTTAAAAATATTCCACCTGAAATTACAAATTATGCAAATAATATAAGCGAAAGACTGCTGCCGCGAAAATCAGAATACGAAGACGAAAAGTTGTATATACTGTTCAGAGACTGACAACAAAAAAGGAAACGAATTCCTTTTCTAAAAATATTTCACCTGCATTTTTTGGAAATCTATTGAAAAAATGGAAATCCTCAACTCTATGGAAAATTTATTCAATCCTAAAAGCAACAATAAATGTGAGACACGATATCGATATTTCGAAATATAAAAAATTTAAATCTTTGTTGAAAGAATCTTCTGAAAATTATATAGCTAAGAAATCGAAGATTTATACTGAATAAAATACTAAACAATATTTGGAAGATACTCGAGTTGAGATATATTCAGCTACAGAGATAAAAAAATTATAAATTAAATAACAATTTTAATCAAATTCAGTTTATATTTGTCGATCGCCTTTGTCGAGAATGAACTTTACAACATTAAAATTTCCGACGTTAAAGATTTAGATTTCAAAACGGTAATTGCAGTTCCTGATACAACAACTAAAAAACTGTCATGTGCCTACCGAGCACTCCATGTTACGCCTATGATTTGCATAGGAATTAAACAAAGGACAAATTACATTATCATTTCGGACTTGGACCAACTATCTAGTTATTCATTACCAAGAGAAAATCATTCCAATAAATTAAGTCATCATCATCATCATTAATAGTTCTACCAAATTATTGTACTTTCCACAATGCAAAATTTAACTTACTTTCATTTCATAGTTTATTTCCCCATTTGGTAATCAAGACGAAATTTACTGAAGCATCATTTTATATTTGATAAGGGTTAATAACTCCGCTCGCTTATCTTGCGAACATTTCATATTTCGAAGGGACGCCTGTGATCCCGAAATTAACGAGAA
Organism: Cryptolaemus montrouzieri; assembly: GCA_013387265.2. NCBI lineage: Eukaryota > Metazoa > Arthropoda > Insecta > Coleoptera > Coccinellidae > Cryptolaemus > Cryptolaemus montrouzieri. The sequence continues at coordinate 24,681,566 of JABFTP020000083.1, forward strand.
CTATATGTATTTCATAAGATACTTTGTCCAGGCCAGTCAGTGAGTGGTTATCAACAAAAAACCATTTTTGTCACGAAACTGACACCCTGCACTTCAGTAAGTAGACACATTTTATCAACGTGCGTGGGGTTTAATCTTATCACCACTACACCAAAACTTCAACCTTAACTCTCGACGCGTGTTATAGTGTCTTCATTGTTCATACGCCAAAGGTTCCAATATCACAACATAACTGCATATACAAATATATATATATATATATATATATATATATATATATATATATATATATATATATATATATATATATATATATATATATATATATATATATATGTGTAAACTTGAGACATGGAGAATTATTCAAAAATCCGCAGATCAATGAATAATCCCTCCTGACAAGAGCTAGTTTCCTAAACTGCCTGCCATGCACGCAGCCTCCAAGAGCCACAATAGTGCAACTAAGCAGGATGCCGAGAAACGAAGCGGCAGACTGCAGTTTCGCCCTTATTAAGAGATCATAAGTGTCGCATATCGCTTCTCAGCATCCTATCAAGCTACATCGGGGTACCTTATCGATTCCAGAAAGGACGCACCTCGTACATACGTATGAGAGTCGCCCTCTATGGACCGACACGGCGGTGATTTTTCCAATATCCATATTTTTTCCAGATTGATCCACTCAAAATACAACTTTTTAGTTTAGTGAGTTATTTACATATCTGTTTTATTGTTTTTTGTTTTCGAGATATAAAATAAAAACCACTCTATGACCTGTCCGTGAAACAAAGTACAGAACCCTAAAACTCGAAACAGAGAAACGTTTTTGACCAAGACCCAAAATAAAAGTTGATCAAAATTGTCAAAGTACAGCATATCTCAAAATCAAAAAATGTAACTGGTACACTAAATTCAGTACCCCGCACGGTTAGTACTGATTTTAGTATACCGATAAAATTTTTTGATTTTGAGATACGTTATACTTTGAACAATTCTAAACACCTTTTGTTAAAATGTGCCCCTGTTTTGCATTTTAGGGTTCTTTACTTAGTATCGCGGAAATGTTACAGAGTGGTATTTATTTTATATCTCGAAGAAAGAAACAGATATGTAAAAAACTTACAGAACCATATAAGTTGTATTTTGAGTAGATCAATCTGAAAAAAGATGAAAATTGATAAAGAATCAGTGTCGTGCGGTTTTTTTATAGAAAGTTTTAGTTGACCTATCTGCCGTGACGCCAATCAATTCTTTAACAAAACTTTGACACCCTGCATCTCAGTAAGGAGACACATTATATGAACGTGAGTTGGGTTAAATCTTAATATTTTGAGTTCAGGATTCCACAGTTGAGATATTTATAATTGTTAATGAAACAACAAGGGTAGTCCACCGAAAACTAAACACCCCGTTTTTTCGTTTTTTTGATAAAAATATGGAGAACCGCTCGGACCCGTCGATTTCAGATTCGAGGGGAACAACTTTTCCGATATTTGATCCCCGTAATTTTAATTTCTTAACGGGGGTGAGCACAACCCCCTGATTTTGAATAGGGATTAGGGGTGTTGCGATACCTCATTTTGAAGATCTTATCAAGTACTATCTGGCCCTAAATTTTCGCTTTAAAATTTTCATCCTTAACGAAATGAGAGCTAAAACAGTGGAAGACTACTTACTTTTGTGATTAGTTTATTAAGTGCTGAAAATGGGCACCATTCATTTCTATGCTGTAAAGAACGCTGGTGTATGGCTAGCTTATGTTGAATTTACCTCGAGGTATGCAATGTTTTTATTTATTTGTTAATTTTTTGTTCGAAAAGTAGGCAGACCATGTGTTCGATTTACCTTAGTCCCTCGTTAGTCTATCGTGAGTTTTCAGGAACGTTGAAACTCTGCCAAAGCGATTGTAAAATTGTAGAAGGATTAAAATGGTGTATTCCGTAGAAGGAAGAGTGGAAATAATAAAATTAGTTTTTAGAAATAACGATTCTGCGCAATTAACAGCGGCTTACCTTAGCGGCACTGTAAACAGGTACTGGTCAGATGAAAATCCAAGATTATTTCGAAAAGAGCATACTCAGCATCCCCAAAAGTTAAATGTTTGGGCGGGTATTTTTGGAAATCACATCATCGGCCCTTTTTGTATACCCGGTAATATTGGACAAATTTATCTAGAACTATTACAGAACGCTATTCATCCAGCCTTCGTGCAAGTATTGGAGAATGATGAAGACCATGAAACGACCATTTTTCAACAAGATGGCACACCACCTCATTTCGTTTAACTTGTGCGTCAGTTCTTAGATGAAAATTTTCCTCAGGTCAAAATTGAAAGAAGGGGACATATTCAGTGACCACCCAGATCACGTGATCTGGTGCCACTGGACTTTTTTCTATGGGGTCACCTGAAATCTAAGATTTAAGCTACCCAACCTGAGTCACTGGATGATTTGCGAATTCGGATCATTAATGAATGCCGTCAAATTGAACCAGAAATATTGAGTGCGTGAACGATTTGAGCAGAACTCATTTTATTGCATGGAAGCGAATGGAGCCCATTTTCAGCACTTAATAAACTAATCACAAAAGTAAGTAGTCTTTTCGTTAACCATGAAAATTTTGAAGCGAAAATTTAGGGTCAGATAGTACTTTATACGATCTTCAAAATGAGGTATCGCAACACCCCTCATCCCTATTCAAAATCAGGGGGTTGTGCTCACTCCCAGTAGACGATTGAAGCTACGGGGATGAAAAAATCGGAAAATTTGTTCCCCCTCGAATCGGAAATCGACGAGTCCGAGCGAGTCTCCATATTTTCGTTTTAAAACCTAGTAGATAATGCAATTTTGTTATTTTATAATATCGAAAAGATATATTGGGTTCAATATAACTGGAAAAGTGTATAGAGAGCCAATTTCTAATTTCCATAATTGTTCAAATACTACAAATATTAATATTAATAGAATGTAAATACAAATGTCTCTATAAATGTTTCATTGTTTTTCAGATTCAATTTATTTGTTTTGATTTATACTTTGCGGTAGTGGAAAAAATACAGTCTGTTACTTGGTAAGAATGAAAATATTCTAATCTTTCACTCGTATTGATTGTTTTCATTCTAACTAACTGGAACCTTTGACGTTGAATAACACTAAAGAACATTGTACACCACTACACCAAAACTTTATTTCGAATACTCGACACCCGTTTCGCTGTGTACTGTCATCTCCTGATGATGCCTACTTAGTTGGCGAAACGCGCGTCGAGTATTCGAAATAAAGTATGGGTGTAGTGGTGAACAGTGTTTTTTAGTGTTAAGACTTTTGTACTTTTGCGTGGATTTTCGCGTTTAACCTTACGCTCTATATTGGTGATATCAAATAACAGTAGTTTTAATAAAAATATGCCTATTGAATGGTTATGTTATAATGGAATAAAACATGATTAATTCGTCACTATCAATTCGAATTCTTTAATTAACCACAAAAACCTCACAATTTTTCATGATAATAACTTCATGCAGATAAAAATATATAATTTAGGGAGAGTGTCGAATGCTAACGTTCAGGATGGTTAATATTTTTCACACTTCGGAGTCTTTGCCTTCTATTCTGAAACCAGACTTTTATTCTTTCTTCAGGTACCAACATCAATCTTCCCAATTCCATGATCATTTCTTTAGTTGGATACGGCCGAGTCTGAAAGACTTCTGACATCATCTTTACCTGAGTTTCGGTGAAATTTTGTCTAGTACGTAAGCCTGAAAATGATTTTAATTAGAAAGAAGACAGTAAAAACGAAAGTAATTATCTCTCATTATGAATAGTAATATGTTATTAATTACTGGCATACCTACTCTAATAGACGAAGAAATAATGCATGGGGTTCTGTTACAAACTAACCAAATTTGGTGTATAATCTTGCTTTTGAATCCTTTGATTTATTTCAATTTTTGATTTCAAAAGTTATCATTTTATTTTTGTTCCTTCTTTATTTTTGAAAAACTTTGCCTGGCCAAACAATGTCCATTTGAAGCATAGTTTTGGAATTTCTATGTTGAAATGATTATGTAATTGTCGGAGAACAGGAGAAACTCATCTAGATCCCTGGTTAAGTGATTTTATATAAATAAAACTAACAAACATCAAAATTAATTCTATCAATGAAATAGAGAATAAAGATTTTAAGTATAAATGCAATAAGAAACAACATTATCTGCAATTAAATGCTTATGTAACTAAATAATTTGCATTGAATAAAGATGTGGGGAAAATGAGTTCATGATAACGATAGTGATGTTTACTGTTACCTCAAAAATGACACAGTCAGATCATTAAGAACTAACCAATTCAGTTTTCTCATCCGCCTCATTTTTTATTATTCTCAAGCTTGAGGCCTACCGAAGTAAAATGCCTCACATGCGTATAAGGTGATTTCCCGTGAACGAATTTTCATTTTTGATTGAAAACTGTAGAAGATACAGAGTGAGCTACTGAAAATTGAGGAGACTATCTATCGCCCTGAGCTATTCAAGTATTAGTGCTAAAAAATGGAACAGATTCATTCCAGATCAAAGACTGTCATCTTTGATCTAAATGAATCTATTCCAGTTTTTCGCACTAATACTCCAATAGTCTTGGGGCGATAGTCTTCTCTATTTTTCAGTGGCTCATTCTGTATCTTCTACAGTTTTCAATCAAAAATGGAAATTCTTTCACATGAATGCTGACAAAGATAATACCTTTCTTTCGAGTTATCACTCGACCCATCTACCCTCTTCCAAATTTTCAAGGGTTGTCACCCCTGCTCCAGCGGTTGAAATTCGAGATGAGGATGGTACTTGATGATGACTGCCATTGATCAGCATGGATCTGTGCTATTTTACCTCAATGAACCTTGAATAGTCTCAGGGAAATACTCTTCCCTATCTTTCAGTTGCTCCCCCTGTACCTTTCACAGTTTTCAATTAAAAATGGAAATAGACAAAAATACTACCTTTCTTTTGAGTCATCACTCGACCCATCTTTCCTATTCAAAATGTTCAAGGATTGCAACCCCCGCTTAGGGGGTTGATATTTCAGGCAAGTATTGTACCCCAAAAGATGTCCCCGTTGAAACAAAAATTGACCTGTTTTTGCGTTTTGATCAGAAACGAATATCTTGGTAGATATAGCCTCTATTTAGTTTTCTTTGCACCCTGTATATCATCCAGTAATATAATACACAGTATTTCCTTTACGTAGAGATTCTAACGAAATGCTATCCATTAAAATAGTAATAATGATTAGTGATCGCGATAAGGCACTTTGTTCAAGATTTCCACTAAATACTGTAGAAGTGGGCGCAGATAGGTTCTTGAAAATTGTAAAACTGTGCTATTTGTTGTGAATGTCGTTAGTGTTAGGATTCTCTATGGGCAAATTTATCAACTAATATCCTACCTTCCTTCATATTTCTATGCAATTTACCCGATATCAAACTCGAATTCCTGTGTTCTCAAAGGTGCATTTTGACACATGAGTGGAATTGTCGAGACAAAAAAAATCATTATGTCAAAAAAGAGTAGCCTAAGCCAGACGCTCTTATACCAGGTCAACGAAATCTTCTTCACACTCCTTTAATAAATCCTGAAGATGTATTGCTACCTCCATTGCGTATCAAATTCGGATTAATGAAAAATTTTGTTAAAGCTATGGATAAAAATGGAAATGGTTTTTGTTACTTGAAACAAAAATTCCCAAAAAGCAGTAATGCCAAAATAAAAGAAGGAATATTTGTAGGGCCACAAATAAGAGACCTACAGGCTGATGAGTTTGAACAAAAACTTAATCCGGTCGAAAAATCCGCATAGAAATGTTTTCGAAATACTGTTTGTAATTTTCTTGGAAACCCCATGCCGAAAACTATAAAGAGTTAGTCAACAACCTCTTAGCGGCTTACAAGGACATAGGATGCAATATGTCGCTCAAGAATCACTTGTTACGCTCGCATTTGGATGTACCTGACGCTAAATATTCTCAAAAGCAAACATAAGTAATTTTTGTTCAATTGAAACATTTTTTCACAGTTTTTACTCAAAAGAAGATTAATTGCTGTTACAACAAAACTGAGGGTGATAAAAATTTTCTAAGAATGCAGATTAGTCACAGACTAATTGTAGATACAAAATAACCCATTCAATTCCATTTAACTTTCGTTAAGGTCATTTTTGTCTATCTAAATGGATATAATGACTGTTCAGACTTACCCACTAAGCTAACTAAACACATACTCAACTTCTAAGGATATTGAATGCTTCATGTGCACAAAAATTCATTTTCTACTTGGACAAGGTATCCTGATTCTTGTAACATTCAAGAAGAGAGTCCTAAAAATATTTTATCTAACTCCATATTTTTTCGCCGGAATATTCTACGTCGTGTTGATTGACACCTATGGATTTAAGAAGCCCTGGTGACTAATTACCGGTTACAACCGGTCTATATCATTATTGACCAATTCCAAACCAACAGTTTTACTTCTCATCTATATGTAATATAAAGAAGAATATTGAAAACACGCAAACCATCTGCGAATTCCCATTCAAAATCCTACAAACACTACTATTAATCTTCATCGAGCCATCGAGGGCCGTCTATCCTTTGGATAGTTTCTGTGTTCAAACAGAATTTAACACAAAAAAGTTGTTCCAATCTTTTTTCTTCGCAGAAAGAAAATAAGACGAACGTAAATAAGGCATAAACAAGCATACAAAAATCAAGACATTCCATTAACAAATGGCTACAGAGTGTTACGAAGATTTACTCGTTACTTGTACCCCATAGAGGTCCCTCGTATACGTGAAAAAACTCTCTAGTGATGACATAATATGCAAATCTTATTTTGAATCATTTATTGAAAATATTAGTTGAACACAGTTAAATTAAATAAAATTAACAATATCTAATGAAATTTGAGTCAAATATGCCTCATTAATTATATTAATATAGAGTACGTTGAGTCTAGTGCAGTGATGTCAAAATAGAACTTCACATTCCTGAATGTATACAGATATAGTGGATGTATGATGAATAGGCTTGTATCTATTTTTACTCACTTACACAAGTTTTTCAGTAAGATTTCATTCTTGTTCAAGATGTTTTAAATCAGAAAAACATTATGCCTCCTTGCCATATGGACCTTTAGATGTCCCTTTCTTTTTGCTCTATATGAACAATTGCCATGAGAGCATTTGAACGATGGAAATTTTCCACATTCATATTTCATGTGACGACTTCGAGAAGTATAATGACTATAAACTCGTCCACACATCCGACACGGATAACATCCTGAAAAAAAGAAGAATTAGAAATCAGAAAAATGAATTAAACCTTTATTAATAACAATAATTTTTAAATCGTATTCAAAAAGCACTCTATATGTGGCAGATAAAAAGAATTAGAAGTGTGCAATAAAATAAGTCTGCTAATAGAAAAATTAGGCGTTTATTGTGTTCACTACCTCCAAACACCAATTCAACAGTTTTTTCAACTGAAATATTATACACTGAAACTTGATCTGCGAAGATGAGAAATAGCTTAAAATGCCATAACGATTTTTACAATACATTACATTTTTCAAAAGAAAGAAAAGATTGAGTTCATCTCTCTATGATTAATTAGTTTCAAATTCTGTGAAACCAAGACTAACAATTGAATTTAAACTCACCATAAATCAATGAAAACAACAATAAATTAAGTTTAAGCTCTGATTATTCGATTTTTATATTCGCAACTATTATAAGTTGGCATCTCCACTCAGTCTGACAGCCTGTTGTCGTTGCAAGAAATTGTGGTAGTTCAAGTGGTGATTCTTCCAAAAACGCTGATATTCGCCATTCCTATTATTTCTCTCTCTCTCTCTCGAATAAATATTTTAATGTCTTCCACTTCGAGACCGAAAAAATTGCCATACAATTCCTATTTCTACCCTTAAGTTAATTTTTAAACATATTTCACCTTCATAATACTAGTTTGGTTATTTCTTTATTCAAATTAGTCATTGACAAATGACAACTCGTTCATCAATTTTGCATTCTTTCGATTAGTTCAAATGAAAATGCTCAAGGACTGATTATCACTTCATAATTAAAAATTAATATTGACAACTATCAGTTGTGCAGCTTTGAAACTCAAAGAAGTTTATACAATGGTGCAATCGCAATTTCGCACGATATGGGTTAATTTTTATCAGAAATACTAAAACCTTTGCAATCAAAGTCTTCGCCTTTGAACATGTATTTTGCTTCCTTACGGAAAGTTTTCTGACTTACTGATACCTTTTTCTTTTCTTTTTGTTATGTTTTATTATTAAACTTGAAATATAGAGGTATAGATTTGAAGCTGACATAGTTGCTTCTATATAAGTGGAGCTTAATGTATTAAAGGACTGTAGTTGATGCTTTATTGTTACTTAGAGATAAAGATAAGGGATAGATGGATATAGACTTAATATGTCAAAAGATACTAACTTAGCATTCAACAATTTCAAGTTCTATAGAGTTTTTAATTGAATGAATTGGATTGTGTTTTGTCAAAGTACGTTGTTCAAATATTTACGTATTTAAGAACTAGAGCCCTTACAAATGACATGGGACAATCATTGCAATCAAAGTCTTCACCTTTGAACACCTATTTTGCTTCCTCACGGATAGTTCCCTGTATTACTGATACCTTTTTCTTTTCTGTCATGAATTTTCCCACTTTAAGACTCGCACAAATCTCATACAAACCAGTAGCCACAGTTTTGCATGCTTCAGGAGGGAATTCTGAATCTTCCTTCATTTCCTGAATTTCAAGGAATCTCCATAACGAGTTTGTTCAAAATTGCTTAAGCGGTACAGCCATGAAATCATCATAACACAAGTGTTGAATTAAACTGAATAAATGAATGATTAAGACACTTGTCAGAGGTTTCACAAAAATATGTTGAAATACTCGACATAACTTTCCGGTTATCAATCCATTATAGAGATAATAAAGTACTGAAAGACAAAATGAGTGGTTTTACTTTAAAACAACGGCATTTATAACAGACCAAATACTGTTTGCTCATAACAAATTGGCTGGTTTTTCCCAAGAGCGGACGTGATTTTCATCATCTCTGAAATATCCAACTATTACCTGAATGTATACATTCAATTACGTTGAAACATATGAAATGATTTTCATCTTTACAATGAACAGAAAAATCAGAATTTTGGTTTTAAATAGTAAATCTTTTATGTTCTTCAATTCTCTTCTCGATAAATCTTCCAGTTTGGTTCATAAAGAAAGTCTCGTATTCAATGCAGTGTATTTTATATACTTCGCTTTTATCCAATGATCTCATCTTACCTTCATTATTAACTAACAATGAATTAAATTTCTTTCTAATAGTACTGATATTGTTTATATTATTTTGTGCAATCTATTACATATCTTGTTGCTTATATTTGGAGTATAATTAGGCAGATAATTTTTACTTGATTTCTCATTATGCAAAGATGTATGCTCTGCAATGCAAGTCTTTGTTGTTTTTCTTTTATTAAGGTGTCAAATGAATTCGGTTGATATCCGTTATCCTTAGCGATTAGTTTCTATATTAGAACTTCATGTTCGAAATCAATAGCTGATGAGGAATAGGGAGTAATCTGTGAACAAATGAATGAAAAGCACTCAATTTGATATTCTTTGATTGAAAACTTCTGTTCTGAAGCTAACATTATAAGTTAAGGTTTTCTGGATAATTTGAATGCGAATGAGTCATGAGCCTCACAAATTGACAAGTCTAAGAAGGTCAAAGATTTTTCATCATCTTCAATTTTCATTCACGATGAAAATAAATGGGTCGATGAAAATTATTCAAAAATTATAAGAAACTATTCAGTTGTCTATGTTTGCCAATTCAAATAAGGAAAATATCATCTACATATCTTTTCCATAAAAATACATTCTCAATAAAGCTTTTAGTAGAACGAAAATGGTATTTTCTAAGTTTGTCATAAATATTTCACTTAATAACGGAGACAATGGAGAGGCCATAGGTTAGCCATATCTAGTCTTTGTTATGTTTTATTATTAAACTTGAAATATAGAGGTATTGATTTGACATAGTTGCTTCTATATAAGTGGAGCTTAATGTATTATAGGACTGAAGTTGATGCTTTATTGTGGCTTAGAGATAAATATAAGGGATAGATGGATAAAGACTTAATATGTCAAAAGATACTAACTTGGCATTCAACAGTCGGTTGTGCGATATTATGCAACAACGATGTGATAAAATGCAAACTACCAGACGTATGCTCAATACATACGGCAAAATTATTTGCCCTTCTACGGGCAATGCAAATTATAAAATCAAATGCTAACGAAAGGCAGTCAAAAATACTTATCTGCTCTGACTCATTATCGGCCATAACATCCATACAAAATATGAACCTGGAAAATCATATAGTGGTTGAAATCCTAAATATAACACAATACCTTATAGCTTACAAAATATTCACAACACTCCTGTGGATACCATCGCATGTCGGTCAAGAAGAAAATGAAAAAGTAGATGAATCTGCTAAAGAAGCAGCGCTTTTAAATCATATCACAGATTATATTCAAATTAGTAAAGATCTCCGAACCTACCATAAGGACTATATGTTCAATAGTTGGCAAACAGAATGGTCAGAAAGCGTTGTAAAACTACGAAACAATACAATACAAAACATAACCCTCTCCCGAATATTAGCCGACAACATCAGGTCATATTCCATAGACTTCGAATTGGTCACACATCATTCACCCACTCACATCATCTGACTAACGAAAATCCACCCATATGCGACACATGTAACACCCCACATATAGTGAAACACCTCCTAGTTGACTGCCAGAAGTTCAGTAACGAAAGAAGGAGAGTGAACCTGGCAGAGAACATGCCAGAAATACTCAAAATCAATGATGACAACATCGACATTCTACTCCAGTTCCTGAAGGCAATAAACCACAACTTACTCATTTAAATATCTATTAGTATTGAAATTTTCTGAATACTGTAATCAAAAAGTTAAATGTACTAGCGGATGTAAATGGCCTTGTAGCCGAAACATTCTTACTGTTAATTAAAAAAAAAATTTCAAGTTCTATAGAGTTTTTATTTGAATTAATTGGATTGTGTTGTGTCAAATTGAAAAGTACGATGTTCAAATACTCACGTATTTCAGAAGTGGAGCCCTTATATATGACATGGGACAATCTATCGGTAGTTTAGGTAATGAATATAAAGTTGGACCTTTTCGATTCATAACAGTCAATTTCAACCCATCGTTTTGCAATGAAGCGTACATTTTTTAAGTAGAGATATAACATGAGTTTGAAATTTATTAATAGATCAACATGTAACTCAATAAACTTATCTGGAAAGTAAGGGCTTTCTCCTCTTTCAATATACACATCAGTTATTCAAATTGTAATAGTGTTAAGTTTGTCAGCTTCACACAGTGTTAAATTATGGTGTTTAAGTTTCTTGTATAGACCTGACAGTTGATATTTCCTTATCGCTATTGGTCAATTTGAACTGTTTTATATATTTAGCACAGACTACTTCTGCATAAACTTTAGATACTTTGATTAAACTTAATAGACAGCCTAGTAGAACAAAATCAACATACAGTTTCACTGCAGAGCATTTGTCATTTGCATGAGAAATCGAATAGAAACTTTCCAATTAATTATATTTCTGATATGAACAACAATATACGTAATAGTTTGCACAAATATAATATAAACACGATTAGTACCAATGAAAACATTGGGTTCATTGTTAATTAATAATAAAGATAAATTGAAATTATTTAATAAAATTGGAGTGTCCAAAATACACTGCAGTGAATGCGAGACTTTCTATATAGGCCTAAAAGAATGTTTTTAGACGAGTATTAAAGAACACAAAAGATCCATTACTCAAAAGAAGAATTATACTGGTTTCTTTGACCATTGTTTAGATAAAAATCATTTCATAGATTTCGAGAGAATAGAACTTATAAATTCAGGTAATGAAAGGAAGATTTTGGATATTATAAGGATGATGGAAATCACATCAACTCGTTGGAAAAACAAGCCGATTTGTAATGATCAAACACACTTCGGTCTATCTGTTGTTGTACATGTCGTTATTTTAAAGTAGAACCACTATGTCTTTCAGTATTGTATTACTCTTGATAATGGCAGATAACCCCAAATATATGTCGAGTATTATCAAAATTTTTGAGAAATCTTTGCCAGGTGTTTCAATTAATCATTTATTCATTTTGTTTTAAAAGGTGTTGAACGAGAATTCCATATGTAGTATTTAATTGAATGTTAATTCCAAGCACTATTAAATTAAAAGTTGCATCAGAACGAGTTATGTACTATAACATTTCCGACAGAGAATAGCAGACTTAAAACTGTTAAAGTTTAGTTATAACGTGCTTACTTATCGAAGACGTATTACCAGAATGAAACTGGGATACTCAACTCAATTTTTCTCGTATAACATTCATTTTCAGCGATTATAAATGAGATCTGGAAGTCTGTATATAATTTAGGATAGTACCCGTTCAGTATTACAAGATGATATAACTTTTACAGTTTACAGTTCTAAACGAAGCGCATTAAGTAGTTTCTTTCTGATGCAATCAATTAATTTTTGTCTCAGATTTGTCCATATAAAGTTGTTGCGGCTCACGTTGATGTTACTAATACAACTCAATTAATTTTCACAAATTTATTATATTCAAATTCCAAATACATTTATAACAAACGAACACATGAGATCTTTCATTTATTTGGAATAAAATTAGCAAACGTCTCTCTTCGAACTTTATTAACTCAATAAACTATTTAAAATATACAAGTTTTCAGATATCATCGAAATGATAACCATATCACCTGAAAAAGCATATTGCCTAAAAATGGGATTTGTTTTCTCAACTCAAAAAAGTCATTACTATCATTTATCTCTTGAATTTTGTTTTAGTTCCGACCACCGAACATTCATAATTTCTAACAAAGATTCATAGAAAGTTGAACATTAGATACAAAAGGTTGCAATTTTACATGTAAGGTATTACATCGAAAAGTGAACAATGAAACATTCATGTCAACTACTTAGTCAACGTTATGAGAAAGTGCAAGTAATAAAGATTCTTGAGTTGAATAATTAACGTTTTATTAAGAAAGTTTGATTGTTTTTTATTGCTTTTATATATTTTTAAAGATTGTTACACTCCAGAAACTTTTGAATTAAAATATTATTGGTCTAATACACATTGAACTTATACGCTCTTATTCCTAACTTTACATTTAATTTGGTAGAGATCAAGTTAATCAAGATTACTTATCCTCATTGACTAGTTTCAAATAAATCAAAATATGATATTTTAGTCGTAGACTACAAACATTATAATACATATTATCAATCAAGCAAATTATCACAAAACAATATAAGGTCTATATTTTTTCCAGTTGTGAATATAAATGTGGTCTATTGATACGATTTCAATTTGTGAACACAAACAGACACACTCTGCCAAGATTTTTTCTTCGTTATTTATGTTAAATTTAAAACTTAGAGTTTTAGAGATGATCTTAGCCAATTCCTTCAAACTTGGGTTCAGGTTTAGGGCGATAGCTGTCACGGCGCCAAAATGACCATCTCGCCCCCTAACCCTTTTTAAGGGCTCTTGAAAAATACCCATTTCAGCCCAGAGTTACACAAGTAAAAGGTAAGGGATATTCTCCCCAACCCCAATCATCGCGTTAAAGGAGGAGCGTTAAACCTAACCAGCATTTCTTCGAACAGTTGGCGAATCTGTGTGATATGTTATAACGAATTCGAATGAAAACCATAGTCACCAACCAGAAAATCAATATATACTGTAACGACAAAACATGAGCTCCTCTACAAGAGAAAGATATACGTCGAAAAGCATCAGACTAGAAATGTGCCAAACTAAAGCTGACGTTAGATCATATTCACTGCGCAAGAAAAAATATTTCTTATGCACGCTGTGAGCTGTTACCAGTCTAAGTAAAATATATCCTAGGATAAACTAAACCTGAGAACCAACAGAAACTTTGAATTTTTATTGATCAATGATGTTTCAGAGAATTTGATCTTTTTCGTTTGAACAGAATCTATAATTTTAATGTGATTCCAAAATTATGTATATATCTCATATTGCACCTTGTTATCTAAGCAACTGTTCAGTATCTATGGATATTTCAACGGTTATTATATTCATAATGAATAATAAAATAAAACAAGTTACTATGTTTTAACTATCACTATTTATTGATGTAAAGAATGACAAAATTTTACATTGGTTGGACCGGTTTCGGACATACGTCCATTATCAACAACAAGCTAATGAAAACTGAATACTCATGTACAATACAGGAATTACCATCAATGAAATGCTAGTAAAGATCACAGTAACTTGAATAATGGTGATTGGTAGGTAATTAAGTCTACCTGGTCGTTAAGGAGCTTAACCCTTTCTACCCTAGATGCCTTGAAAATTTCCATCGATTCAAAGAAATTGAGTTTATAAGATTTATCACAGGAATGAAGAATTTTCTGCTGTTGAAGTTCTGGAAGAGGATGACATTCATTTAGACAATGTGCAGCTAAAGCTGAATCATATTTCTGATGTAGGAATGACCGGAAATGTTCTTTGTATCAAGCCTTGAAAGAGCGTCTTGTTTGACCTATATGAAAGAAATTGCACTCAGAACATGTTAATTGGTATACTCCTGATTTTTCGAATTTATCGGTTTTATTTTTTGTTGAAAAGCAGGCCTGACATTTTGCTAACTGGTTTGAATGCAATATGAACTCTTTTACTATCAGACAAAACTCTAGAAATCTGTTCTGACGTCTTCCCAAAATATGTTAGACATAAATTTTTCGGGCTTTTCCCTCTTGGATTGGGGATATATCATGTTGAATGTGTTGTTGCGTATTTTTCGATTAATTAAACTCTCTATTGCTTTTATTTCGAAGCCGTTGTTTTCTGCTATCAACATAATGGTGTTAAATTCTGATTCTCCGATAAAGGCAAAGAAATCACTCTGTGAATCATGGATTTGAAGGCTGCTATTTTTTGAGAATACGGGTGAAATGAATCTATGGGTATGACATTATCAGTGTACGATGGTTTTCTGAAGATATTAATTGATAAACGGTTATTTTTCTCCCGGGTAATTGTTAGATCTAAGAAATTGATTTTACTATCGACTTCTGTTTCTACTTTGAACTTAATTTTAGGATGAAAGTCATTAATGAAATTCAGGAAGATTTCTAGTTGTCTATTCGTTCCAATGCATTAGGCTTAAATGTCATCTACATATCGGTACCAAAATAAAATATGCCTTTTCGTCAAAGGTGACGTCATAATTTTAGTGTTTTCCAAGTTAGACATAAAAATTTCAGATAGAAGGGGACTGAGGAGTGAACCCATAGCTAAACCATTATTTTGTGAATATATCTTATTATTGAACTGAAAATAATTTTGGGTCAAGCATAAATCAAACAGAAAAATTAACTCATCTTTACAGACCACGCTGAGATTTCTTGCCTCTAGAATACTTGATATTAAGGGGACACATTCTGTTGCAGGTATATTCGAAAACATATTATCTACATCTAATGAAATTAATTTTGCGGTTGGTGGCATGAGGAAATTATTTATTTTATTCGATAATTCAAATGAATTTTATACTACATTGTGAATGAAAATCTGAAATTGATTTGAATTTGGTATTTAGTTGCTTAGCAGGTATTTGTGTTGGACTATTGATATATGACACCACTGGACGAATGGGTTTATTTTCTTTATGTGTTTTAATGAGACCATATAATCTAGGAATTCTAGGATTCATTTTAATCCATCTATTTTTCTCGAAGCTAGTAAAAAGTGAATGCATATCATTAGCGGCTGCTCTAACTTAGAGTGCTACCGATATGTTGATGACATTTTAGCCTATATATGACGTCACCTTTGACGAAAAGGCATATTTTATTTTGGTACCGATATGTAGATGACATTTAAGCCTGTTTCATTGGAACGAATAGACAACTAGAAATCTACCTGAATTTCATTAATGACTTTCATCCTAAAATTAAGTTCAAAGTAGAAACAGAAGTCGATTGTAAAATCAATTTCTTAGATCTAACAATTATAAATAATAACCGTTTGTCAATTAATATCTTCAGAAAACCATCGTACACGGATAATATCATACCCATAGATTCATTTCACCCGTATTCTCAAAAAATAGCAGCCTTCAAATCCATGATTCACAGAGCGATTTCTTTGCCTTTATCGGACATGGACCGAAAATCAGAATTTAACACCATTATGTTAATAGCAGAGAACAACGGCTTCGATATAAAATTAATAGAGAGTTTAATTAATAGAAAAATACGCAACAACACATTCAACATGAGCCCCAATCCAAGAAGGAAAAGCCCGAAAAATTTATGTCTCTAATATATTTTGGAAAGACGTCAGAACAGATTGCTAGAGTTTTGTCTGATAGTAAAAAAGTTTATATTGTATTCAAACCAGTTAGCAAAATGTCAGACCTGCTTTTCAACACAAAAGATGAAACCGATAAATTCGAAAAATCAGGAGTATACCAATTAACATGTTCTGAGTGCAATTTCTTTCATATAGGTCAAACAGGACTCTCTTTCAAGACTAGAAACAAAGAACATTTCCGGTCATTCCTACATCAGATATATGATTCAGCTTTAGCTGCACATTGTCTGAATGAATATCATCCTTTTCCAGAACTTCAACAGCAGAAAATTCTTCATTCCTGTGATAAATCTTATAAACTCAATTTCTTTGAATCGATGGAAATTTTCAAGGAATCTAGGGTAGAAAGGGTTAAGCTCCTTAACGACCAGGTAGACTTAATTACCTACCAATCACCATTATTCAAGTTACTGTGACCTCTACTAGCATTTTATTGATGGTAATTCCTGTATTGTACATGAGTATTCAGTTTTCATTAGCTTGTTGTTGATAATGGACGTATGTCCGAAACCGGTCCAACCAATGTAAAATTTTGTCATTCTTTACATCAATAAATTAGTGATAGTTAAAACATAGTAACTTGTTTTATTTTATTATTCATTATGAATATCAGCTATCACCTAGTTCAGGCTTCATCGATCAATCGGTTATTATATTCCCTTAAATTTTCGTTTTTAAAGACAGATATGAATAGTGCTTATCAAAAATCAAAATTTCCAAGATTAAATATTGTATTATCTCCAGCAGTACAAGTGATTGATTTCAAAATTGCTATTCACGATATCTCGCTAAATGTTTGGCCAAATACAAACATTATAGGATGTAGGTTTCATCTCACATAAGCTTGGTGCTACCAAATTTGAAGATTAGGTTTGACTTCTGAATATACACAGATATGCTCAAAAAGGCAAACGATTCAGATATTGTTTAGGATCCGATGAGGTGAAAGATTTTTTTCCGCACACGACATCAAAGGAACAAATGACGTCTTCAGTTTTGAGCAAACGTACGGAAAGAAGATATTTGATTCACTATGTTTCCATATATTGGCTGACCATGATTGCGATACAAATAAAATGTCTCTGACAGGAATATGTGATTTGATTTAGCATCCAAACTAATCAAGCTCACAGTTCAGAAATCGTCAATACTAAAAAAAAACCATTTTAAAAAGAATTTTCCACCTTCAATTATATATATAAAGTGATTTTCATACTTTTCGAGATATAAGTGAAAAATTGAAGAAAAGATCTTCAAACAAACTGTCCCTCTTATTGCAGTTTTACCCCACTCTCGGAGACTAAACAAACTTAAACGCAACCTTGAAGGAACTTCATAAGATCATTTTCAAATCAATAGGTTATTTCCACCAATTTGCCTGGACAAAAGAAATTATTGACTGATACATATGACGAATGGGTATTGAGTATTTAGAAGCTTATAGTATCTTCATCATGATCCTGATCTATTGCCTCGTCTAGAACAATTATATGTGAGAACTGAAGAATGATCAGCCAGATAACAAGTGTTAAAAGATCTAAAGAAATATATTACATGTGCACCACAAAATTTCATTGAAATCATATCATTATAATAATTCAAACACAATGAAACTATGAATTAGCTCAAATTTGAATTCGTACATACTTCTATCAAAATTGATCAAAAATGTAATTCACAAAACTCATGACATATAGAGGAGAAAATACAAAATACCAACAACAATCTACAACCAGTATAAACTTACAACGTTATTTTATCGATAAGTGAAAAATCCTGAGAAGTAAGATACATTAATTTACAAAGATGATTTTGAATGTACTTATCTTAATATTACCTTTCCTATATAGTATTACTTTCATATTTTACTTCACCTACAGAGATCAAAAGAGAACAAAAACATCATCTATTCAATCAGTCATTTACATGATTTTATTTTCCAATTTCCTTTGCAAAAGAGTTGTATATCAAAGTTATTTAAATTCATGTAGCATCTGGTCAGAATAAATTTTAATTTATTAAGTAATTATATATCTTCATTCTTTTCAGAGGAGATCCTTATACTTTGCGCATTTATTACTTGTTGAATGAATATGAGAAAATGATGTTCCTTTTAGAAGCTTCATTTTCACCAAATTTGAGTTCTTGTAATTTAAGTTATTGCAACAATGATTTTAATCCGCATCAATATTCTATAACTTTGACATTATTTTCATTTTATAATTCAACCCTTCTCTTCAATGAGAGAAATCATTTTCCTATCTGGGTTTATTCAGATTATTTGCTTCTACCAGAAATTTTAATTACTGTATTATAGATCTACTACTGTGAAAAAAATATCCGAAAATTCTCATTTAAATTACCCGCGTTGAGTTTTTTTAATTATATTAAGTTCCTGTATGTTGATAAACTAACCTTAATTACTATGCAAAACATGAATGCGATCTGTCAACTAGTTTGTTTACGACAGCTGTTGAAATCAGTCAATGTCAGTGGCACCCTGCGAATTTTATAACGGAAAAAAAATATTGAACAAAAAGTTTGTCTTAAATTCAACCCACGATAGCGTCCAGTGAATCAAGAAAACTGTGCCCTAAGATTGTTATTACAGTGTTAAAGAGGTAACTCGTTATCTCAACATCTCTCGTGAAACCGCTCGTTTGATTTTGATGAACCAATTTCGATAGAGCTGAATTTTCTTCAACAACGGTATCAGATGCAAGTAGCTACAGACATGCTGGATAGTGCGAATTCTGATCCCACGTTCCTGGTGACGAGACAGACATGGGTCTATGAATACGATACACTAACGAGCCAACTATCATCAATGGGTGGAAAAAATGAGCCAAAACCGAAAATATATGACCAAAGTCGTTCGAAAATCAAAACGATGCTGATTGTTTTTTTCAATATTCGTGGTGTGGTTCATTATGTATTCATTCTGCAAGGTCAAACGGTCAATAAGGTCTTCCATTTAACCGTTTTGAGACACTAAGTAAATACCATCGAGCAGCCGCCTTATTTGCCTGATCTAGCTCCGTGTGACTGTTTCCCTTTCTCCAGACTGAAATTGCATCATAAAAAAAAATTCGCCGAAGGAGCTGAAAGCCATCCGTAAAAGCACCTCTAAAAAATGTTACCATGATTGAAAAAAAAACGTTGGCACATGTGTATCGCTTCAAATGAAGCATATTTTGAAGGAGATTTAAGAATATTGAAGTAGTTTGAGATTTTTGCGTTTCATT
Organism: Cryptolaemus montrouzieri; assembly: GCA_013387265.2. Taxonomy (NCBI): domain Eukaryota; kingdom Metazoa; phylum Arthropoda; class Insecta; order Coleoptera; family Coccinellidae; genus Cryptolaemus; species Cryptolaemus montrouzieri. The sequence continues at coordinate 24,701,411 of JABFTP020000083.1, forward strand.
TCGAATTTCGGAATATTTTTTTATCACATAGTATATCAATTCAACAATAAGACTGACTTCCTCAATATTCTAATTATTCTCTCTATTTTATCTTATTTTCCATATGTATTTGACGAAGAAAAATTATATATAAGCAGGCTGGCCACGAGTCACTGAAAGTAGCATAATGAAAAGAAAACGACGGATTCTGAAATTTTTTTTCTCGCAAAACGGTCGCAATTTAAAAATGATTTCGTATATACAAGGTGTTCCGTTTCTGAGGAACAAATCGAAGTTATGTTTTTTTTAAGTAGAACACCCCATATATTTTGATGATTTTAGCTTTGTGAGATCAAATGAAGTTCAATGGTTTTCGAAATATTTGAGATTTTTCGAAATTTGATGACTTTTTTGAACATTTTTATCTTCTCTCGTTGTGACTTTCCGATTGTGATTTTGCAAAAATTATGTTACTAATAGTCTATTTCTGAGTAACCATCGTTAGGAAACTCTGGAATTGATACAGGGTGCACAGTACAAAATTGCCGATTCCGCCTTTCTTCAAGCCTCATTTTTTCAATTTTTTCAAATGTGACACCCTGTATTTTATACTCTGTAATGATCGGTTATTTTTATACCTATCGAACGATACCCATGTTCTCTATACCTATCTTTAACGGTTTCCGAGATACCTCGAATTTTTCGATACTTTGTGTCTCAATATTCATCTCGAAATGTTTTCCTTCGTTTTTGAAGAGGGAAGCATGTCACTTGATAAGACAAAACAAGAGTTTGTACGATGTGCTACTCAAAACATCAGTTTTGAGTCTATAAGTCGAAAATAATCGGTCTGCATGGACCGATGTGAAAGGGATAAAAATGAATATTTTATGGAATTCAGTTTTAAAAAAATGCTGTGTTCTTAGCAGTTGAAAATTGTTCAATTCGAGCCTTTTTTTTTCTAATTTTCCTCCTCGTAAACTATTTACCTCTTTCGGTGATAGGTATTCTTAACATTTTTGACAATGGGGAATATTATTACAAATCACGGAAAAGAAAGATTGCAAGAAAATTGAACCAATACAATTATGCATAGAGCAAAACGGTGGCCATTTCGAACATCTTTTGTAACATTTCTATTGCTTCAATTATTCATGCAGTCTTTCCTTTTCCGTAATTTGTAGTAATTTTCTCCATTTTCAAACATTTCCACTCATTCAAAGCATATTTTTTTCATTAAAATAATCTGTTTCTCGAGAAATAAATATATGAGCAAAAAATAATTAAATTTAAAAAAATGTTATGAATACCGTCATAGGAAAAGGTAAATATGTAGTTTACAAGGAGGAAAATAAGAAATAGGCTAGAATTAAACAATTTTCAACTTCTCCAAACACTGCTTTCTGCTTTTTTTAAACTGAAGTCCATAAAAAACTCATTTTCATCGCCTTCGCATCGGTCCATGCAGAGATTTCTTGATCATTTTCGAAGTTAAGACTTAAAACTGGTGTTTTGAGTAGCACATCGTACAAACTCCTGTTTTGTCTTATCAAGTGACATGCACCCCTCTTCAAAAACGAAGGAAAACATTTCCAGATGAATATTGAGACACAAAATCCGTCGTTTTCTTGGTATTATGCTACTTACAGTGACTCGTAGGCCACCCTGTACACCTGTATATATATATATATATATATATATATATATATATATATATATATATATATATATATATATATATATATATATATATATATATATATATATATATATATATATATATATATATATATATATATATATATATATATATATATATATATATATATATATATATATATATATATATATATATATATATATATATATATATATATCGCCAGGCAATGACTTTGAACGAAACATATATATTAGGATAATTTTGAATATTATGACAATATATCAATCCACCAGACAATACACAAACCAAAGCATCAAAACCAATAACATCAGTGTACCAACGAATAGTACACTACGGACCTTAGTTAAGTATATAAAACATTTTAATTATTTTAAAAAATTGGGTGGGTAAAGTAGAGAGTGATTTTAAACTTTGATGCTATGAAATAAATAATAAATAAACATCTCAGTTTTTCGTCAAGTACAAATGGAAAAATGGAAAAATAAAATAAAATAGAAGCCAATAAACTTGATCAAATAGTTCACAATCAAGATCCTTGTTTTACAGTTTGTCAGTCGAAATTAATTTTTAATGGCGACAGATTATTATGAGATCATTAGTGCTACATATTATTATCTTGTCTTATCCAAACTGCTCGAGAAAATATTGCTGAAACGTCTTAAACCACTCATAGAGATACAAGATTTCAAATTTGGGTTTCGAAACCATCATTCCGTAATCGACCAAGTGCACAGAGGAACAGCTGTCATTCAAAAAGGCTTCTGCAGAAAAGGAATGTTGTCCTGCCCCATTCCTAGATTTAGCGCAAGCTTTTGACAGGGTGTAACATGCAGGCTTGATATATAAGATGAGAAGATCGCTGCCTGGGAACTACTGTCAATTGCTAGAGTCATATATCTCAGAAAGAAAATTTAGAGTGTCTCATGAAGAGGTTTTGTCAGCATTTAGACCAATATCGGCTGGGGTCCCACAAGGCAGTGTTTTGGGGCCACTGCTTTATTTGTTATATACCTTAGATATCCCAACAACTGAAAAAACAGTACTGGGTACATTTGCACACGACACTGTTATTTTAGCAAAAGACGCATCCTTGCCCCGCGAAATAGAAAAATTACAAAAATCACTCAATAAAATATATAAATGTACGAGGGACTGAAAAATGCAGCTTAATAACTTGAAATCCGTTCACGTCAATTTCACGTTGCGACGAAAGGACAAGAACCTGAGGATTTTCCTTTACCTCAAGTCGATCATGCGAAATACCTCAGGATCCATCTTGATGGTAGATTGAACTGGAAACATCGTGTTAGACAGAAGGCTAAATAAAATTGAAAATAAGACAACTGTACTGGTTAGTCGGCAGAAATTCTCAACTAGACCTGAAAGCCAAAAGACTAATTTATTTGTCTATCATAAAACCAATCTGGGCCTAGGGAGTGCAAATTTGGGGCTGCACTAAATTATCAAATCGAATGATAATACAGAGATTTAGAACAAGTTTTTAAGATTGATAACCAATGCTTACCGCTACGTCACCAACGAAGAACTGCACAACGATCTCGAAATCAAATGGGTTCATGAAGTCATCCAAAAACACGAGAGGAGATTGTTGAGTCACACCAATATGGAAACAATTCATCTTTTAGACAACACACAAGAAATTAGAAGGCTAAAGAGCACCAAACCATACGATCTTTTGTGAAGTACTGGGTTGAGATTTTATTTAATTCAAAATAAAATCTAACTTATGTTAAGTTTTAGGAAACACATACAAATGTGTTATCCTCCACTCGTATTGCTTGTGAAAATATAAGTACTTCTCAAAAATAGTAATAAATTAATTTGTAATTAAGATTGTACTAAGCATATCCAATTTAGAACTCTATATTGTTATATGATATTCGAAAAAAATCCACCTAAACTGTGTCTGGATCACAACCAATTTTGCACAACAATCGATCAAGAACAGGATTTTTCAGAAAATGTTGTTCTTAACATTTTGACTTAGGTTTAGAGCCAATTTGCCACGAACTTGTCAACTACCAAGAAATTAATGAAACTGATGATTACTACATTCTGGAATCCAATGATAACTCAATCTTAAGATAGTCTCTTCATCCAACCAATCATGAAAATTAAATCGAAATTTGTGCATCATACGTTGAAAATTCAATAAACCTACCCCTTTCTAATAGCTACTAAAGGCACGAATCTAAATCGGTTTGAAAATTAGTTAGAGATTATAGAAAGTGAACACAACTATCCCTCTGAGGATTCATGACTTCACAATATGCGATGAAGAATCAGATGACTATGATAATCCACTCTGGCTAATTGAAGGAAGCATAACAATACAGAGAAATTTCGTATTAGAGAAAAATCTGACAAAACGTGAAAGAAAAAATTAGATAAAGAATATACAACAAGAAAAATGACACACATGGGAAAACGCAATTATAGAAAATTTGGAAAATTGAAGGTAAGGTTGAATGAGAAGATTAGTAATGATATTCAATGAATAGGTGAGTTTAGGTGCAGCAAACGAGTTGCTCACATTTCAAACCTGATTTCCAAAAAGAGAAGAAAATTCAAGAAATGTCTCTAAGAATGGAACGAAAGTTCATACAAATACCATTTGCAGGTGGATTATTCTTCAGTTCAAATTAGCGAGAGATGTTTCACAAAAACAATTGATCTGTCTAATAAACTCATCGAGAACGTACTGAAGAAAACTAACAGCTCGAGATGAACGCGAAACGATGCAAGATTTTTTCATCCGCCAGTAATTTAGCTCATTTCACATACATATTAAAGGAGTCTCAGAGACTCAATGTCACAATGAGTGTTTGAAAAGTGTGCCACCACTGAAGGATTTGGTAGAGCAACATACCACAAATCACATGACACACTGTAGAATCAATGAAAATTAATCAGCACTGCTTTTCATAATTCAAATCTTTTTGCAAATTCGATTTCAGATACAATTTTATAATGCACTACACATGGTATCCCAAGTTGAGTGGCCTATTGGACGTTTATGGGGAAGTATTAATGCTACCGTTCTGAAATGTTGGTAGTTGATCAGCTGGTCCGAAACTCTATTTCTGAAATAATTTCACCTCTATGGCACTTCCGCTTATACCGGAAGTATATACCAACTTTGTTATTTAATATAGAACACCCTGATTCGATAACATTCGTTATTCCAATCACAAAAACACCTAACACATAAGTCACATAAGCTTGTTTCATTCATGAAATATCCTAGTTTTACTTGAAATTTATCGATTTTATGCTTTTCGAAAAAATTAATGAATCTTGAGAACGGCGTAAGCTACCTAATTAATGAAAGGTGTTTTGCAAACAAAAAACCATGCGGGACAACTCATATCCGACTGAATCTCAGTATACAGAGTGCTCTTTTTTCCGCCTCACATTTCGAAACGAAGAAACATCGAGAAACGAAATTTTTCAAATTGTAACCCATATTTTTTTCAATTCATTAGATTCTCAGTAAAAAACTAAATGAATTTCCTCATACTTATCATGTACCTGAGATTTCAAGTTATGGCGAAAAAAAGAATTTTTCGTACCTATCTGAAGTTGGCAAAGGAGGCTTAGATTTCTGCACGTGCATAGGCTTATCTCAGAGCATAGACACGCTCCAGAGCATAGATAACAAACTATTATTGTTTTAACCGTCAGTCGAATTAATTCGCACCGAATAATTTATTTTTCCTTCATAGAGATGGGAGAAGCAATGGGAGTAGAACTTATAAGAGATTTAACGAATTATATCCAAATATGCCGTCTATGACAGCTAAATAATTCAGGAGATACGTTAGAAATTTTTTTTCGACTGGAACGGTCCAAAATAAGACATCATTTTTATCGCCTGTAGTCAACAATGATGAAAGATGTCAACCCAAATTATTGGGTTCATAATGATTTTAGAACATCTATAGATCATAATCGGCATGACTTAGAAGACCAAACCTGGCCATCTGGGCTCTTTCGGTCAAACAGAGAGGAAATTGTTTTGTTGAGTTTGAATATTGAAGGGATTTTGCGATTATTCTTCAAAATTTACAAGCAAGAACAAGAAAGTGATTATGTATCGGGAGACTCACACTGCGACGGAAGAGTGTCTCCGCGAAAGAGGAAATATCTCAGGTTATGTACTTTTCAATTATCTCCTTAGCCCTTTTTATGGTCTTGCTTGCTATGTAAAATCTTTTCTTAGATTCAAGTGAGTTTAGACCTTTAAGAGTCAGGTCTGATTATTGAAATATTTTCTGCTTGTTTTCTTTTTCCATTGTTACAAATTCCTGTCCCAAACCCCCTTCCTTTCACCCTTATCTTCGTCTGAAAATAATGGAGTGCAAGATGAAAATGAGAGAAAGAAGCTGCTAAGCAGAAAAGTCTTTGGTACTCTTTATGTACACACGACACTAACACCACATGAACAGACAAGCTATTGCTAGTGCAATAGCAACAGGGAAACGATTTTTTTCCTCAGGTTTTTTCACTCGTTTCTTGAATCATACGCAAGATAGTATGGTTCCCCTGTTATATTTCCTGAGCTCACACTTGTGTTTTTGTGACACACACCAAAATTATAGATATAAGCATTTGATGTAAATACGATTATTCGAATTTTTGTAAATCCTCTCTTTTTCAGAAGAATATATAACAATGATGACAATAAAATTGCCGTTCTAGCTTATTGTGATGTTAATCCACGTGCATCATTGGCAATAGCAGAGCATGATCTGAATTTACCTCATAGTAGTATTCACAGAATTCTAAAAAAACATAAATTTCACACTTGCAAGTATTCATTGGTCCAAACTCTACAAGCTGGCGATCCACAGATTCATATAGAACTGTGTGGATCCTTCTTCTCAGAACACAAGAGAATCCTGCTTTTCTCAAAAGGATAATCTGGATGGATGATGCCAAATTTTCTAATGAGAGGGTTTTTAAACGGAATAACTCACTCTTTTGGGTCAACCAAATTCCTCATATTACGAGGGAAAGAAATCCTCAGAATGAATTTAGTTTTAATGTGTTTGCACTTTTGAAGGACAACAGATTTTTGTAATGTGTGTATTATGACTACTTAAATGTTGAACTATATGGAGATTTTGAGGACGATGGTAAGTGACTTTGTTGACACTTCATCAGTAGCTGAATCATGGTTTTGTTGGTACCAACTCTATGGAGCGCCAGCTCACCGAACAACTGAAAATTATCGAGTTTCCACTGATATGTTTGAAGATAGATGGATTGGAACGAACTCCGTCTTTGTGGCCTCCAAGGTCACCTGACCTAACACCTATGGATTTTTATCTTTGGAGAACGCTGTTAGATAAATTTTATTCTGAATCTGTGACGTCATGATATGATTTGCATAATAGACCACAAAATACTTTCTTGCTGTTGGATGGGGAGGAACTGAGGCGAACCATCACATGCGTGGAGTAGAACTATGTCTAGAAGTGAATTGTCATCAATTTGAACAATTATTATGAAATTTAGGAAGAAAGAGTTTAATTCGTTTTGATATTTTTCAATTTGATTTTTTCCTCTTGATTTATCAATCAACCAATGACAAGAGGACAGTTATTTGTTAATACTCTGGGAACTGTCTATGCACATGCAGGAATCTAAGCCACCTTTGCCAGCTTCAGGCAGGTACCTAAAATCCGTTTTTTCGCCATAACTTGAAAACCTGAAATCTCAGGTACAGGGTATGTATGGGGAACTTTACTTAGTTTTTACAGCGAATCCAATGAATTGAAAAAAAAACATGTGTTACAATTTGAAAAAAAGTCGTTTTCGATGTTCCTTCGTTTCGAAAAGTGAGGCGGAAAAGGTAGCACTCTGTATACTGACTCAGATTGAGTTGGATATAATGGATGATGATTTTCAAAAAGCAAAAAACCGATAATTTTCAAGTAAAACAAGGATAACTCATGAACGAAGACATATGTTAGATTTTTCTGGTATAACAGAAAGTGACATTGGGGTGGAAATGTTTTTGGACCAGCTGAATCAACAACCAAAATAAACTTTTGATAGACCACCTAACTTGAGACACCCTATATAATACGTAATGCTATTCAATCAATTATAAAACCAAATGTCATCAAAAGTAATTTAGGTATCATGATTCAATAAATGCATAATTAGGTTTTCCTGTTTATCCGTTCTATAATCACAGTTCTTTGCTAGGCATTTAAATACAGGATCGGTTTTACAACAATCCCCATGCTTATACAAATGGGAATATTTATCCTGTTTTGACTTGCATTCAGAACAATCACATGAGCGTCTCCGGTTCTTTGGTATTTGCGGAACTGCAAATTCTGGAAGAAAACATATTATTGTAATTTGGTTCAAATGGATGCATAACAACATCGACAACAGAAAAACAAAATAGGATGTATACTTACCAATTACAACTCAGTAAATTTGGTATTTTCAAGATGAAATTTCAAATGTTTACTGAACGTTAGTCCACATTTTATAGGTTAAAAATAAAATTTGTTGACATTTTATTTCCTATCATTTTGAATAAATTATAATTGCAGATAAAACTTCCAACGAATCGCCACCAAGAACTACTGTGCATTCCTTTATTTTTTCATAGATATTTCATTCAATTTCGCAATAGCCCACTGAGAAAATTATGAATTAAAGTTATTCTTGTTTCAAATCTCAGTTTAAAGTTATCAACATTCCGTAGGTATCTACTCGGACTAATCGAATTACAAACAAAAATATTCATTTTGAGTATACAATTGAGATATATTGAAATATCCGCTTATACACATATTAAATATCTACATCAAATATTCATATCAATCTTATCAATAATACAAATTTATGAGAAATCTTGAGCACTAGTGCCGTTACTTGATGCCTAGACATTTCAAATGAAAATGAAAGAAAATTCGATATACTCTTATTTTCTGTATTTGTGACGCTTTTGAACGATACTGAGACTTCATAAGAAAATAAAAAATTAAAACTAAAGTGAGGTACAACAGTTTATATATTATTAACAAAATTGAATTTGAAGTGGGTGAAACTACCATAGGCAAGTTCGCAGAACTATCATCCAAATCGCTCAGACAGACGCAAATTGAGTAAAAAACAATTATTGTCAAAACCTACCAGTGAACTCAATACTGGGTGATTCACCAGTGGCGCGGTGCTCTGTAACTCGTACACTCTTAAAGATTCCATTTTTGTTCGAACGGTATTGTATTAAGAAAGTAAGAATCTACTTCAGCACTTCATTTTGCTGTAAACAGGGTGTCCCTATTTTCTATGAAAAAATCTTGGGTAGTTTTTTCAGATTGGAAGACCACTTTTTCTCGCTCGCACATCATCGCATACTCCTTCGGCCAGAGAGGATGAATACTTTTTTCCTTTCGTTTTCTTATTGCCCAAGAATAGCGTTATTCATGAATTGAAAAAGATTATCCTCATTTTATACAGGAGTGACTCAAAACAATTGTTAAATATTGTAATTTTAAATCTTGATTTTTTCGAACACCCTGTATTTTATTATTCATGTCAACGCATAAAATATTGTGCTATATGTTTGCAGAAGTAACCTTATCTTTATCTTCGATCATTTACGAAATATTCAATTATTTATAAAAAAATTTTATGAAAATTCTACAAACCATATCAAACTCATCAACCTGCATCATTATTCCCACAGAAGTTTGTTTTTCTAAAATGATTCAAGAAGTTTAAAATGAAATCTAAACAAGATAATTCTTTTAACGAATCATAAAATCAAGATGATTAGATCGTAAATCGGGGTATGTGTTGACATTTTTTTATTTGTGCCTTCTGTCAGGAGTCCGGACATATCATATGCATTTCACATGGTGAACTTATCAGTGTTTCGTTATTAAACATTGTTAAAGTGAAGTTTGAACCCAATTTTCTCAATTGACTGCCATGAAGTTCTCCAAAGAAGAAATGGTTGATATGATTTTAATTCTCGGTGAGTGTGATAGAAATTCTTTGTTGGCAAGTAGAGTTTATGCATAGAGGTTTCCTGATAATAGGCATCCTGATGCAAGATGCTTTGAAAAACTTCTAATTAGATTTATCGAAACGCTTACCAAAAACATGAAAACCAAAAACTGCTACAGCTGAAGACAACCAGTTATCAGTTTTGTTGCCAGTGACAGAGGACCCATATAAAAGCCAGAGAGAGATTTCTCAGTTAACAGATATAAGTCAAACTTCCGTCCAGAGAATCTTGAAAGTGAATAAATTTCATGCTTACTATGTACAGCTGCACCAGGAACTGAACAATCAATTTTTGCAATTAGGCAAGTGACAAAGTAGCGGAAAATACAAATATGTTTAGCAGAGTTCTTTTCGCGGACGAGGCAACTTTCCACAAGAATGGGCTACTTAACAGGCACAACTTTCATTATTACGCCACGGAAAACCCACACCTCATGAGACAAATAGATCACCAGCATCGTTGGTCCTGGAATGCATGGGCCTCTATAGATGGATATCTAATTGGGCCACACCTTTTCGACGGGCACGTTAATAGTAAAATGTATTGAGATTTTCTGCAAAATCATCTACCAATGTTACTTGCCGATGTACCAGAGCATATAACACAAGATTTGTGGTTTCAACAGGATGGAGCACCGGCACATTACTCACATCAGGTAGGGAGCATGCGAATTATGTATTTCCAAACAAATGGATAGGACGTGGTGGTCTTGTTAAATGGGCAGCTAGGTCTCCGGACATCACAAGTCTAGATTTTTTCTTGTGGGGCATCGTTTACCAGATTCCTTCTACAACACAGTTGGATATGAGACAGAGAATAGTTGACGCATTTCAGTCAGTTAATCCGCAAATGTTGTCTACAAAGGAACGGGCAACATTTCGAACACTTATTGAAAATAAATATCAAGTTTTTTATTAGATGAATGTAAGATTGTGAAACTTTGGTTAAAATCATGATTTTCTTCTATTAAATGGTTCGCCAAATAGAATTATATTTTTAATGATGAAACAGCAATAATTTTGATAGACTTTGATATGGAAATTTCTGTAGGTTTTCCAACATACATCTTACAACTACCACATCTAAATTTGTATACAGATCTCTATCTATCTATTATTTATTTTATTTTCATAATTTTTATGTGTTAGGATAGATCATTAATAATTCTGAATGAGAATGTAATTTAAACTAATTTAAACCGAGTAAATATTTCAATTTATGGATTACTTTACAAACGTATGTTAGGCTACTGTATTTGTGTAGATCTTTAGATTTCAGGTGAACCAAATCTATTGCCTTATATATTTTCGTTTTCTGTTGAGTAATTCAGTTATATTTAAAATCATTATTGAAAAGTATTCTGTTAATAGTACAAAGTTCTTTATCGAAATCAACCTAATTTGAAGAAACTTCAAAATCTGTGGATCCTGATGTGGAAAACATGGAAAGGTTAAAACGAAGTATTCAGAATTACGATATCCATATGAGACGATTTATGGAAGATGGAAAAATCATGTCTATCAAATAATTTGGTAATGAATTCGAATTTTTTTTTGGATGAATTGAATTTATAAATTTTTCGAAAATATTTAGCTGATGATCAGTATCAGTAAAACAGTATATATATATATATATATATATATATATATATATATATATATATATATATATATATATATATATATAGATAGATTAGTTAAAGGGTGATAGGTATTCTATATATATATATATATATATATATATATATATATATATATATATATATATATATATATATATATATATATATATATATATATATATATATATATACACGATTAGTTAAAGGGTGATCAGGTATTCTAGATTATAGCTTATCCATGAAAAATTCTGCTAATAGGGAACTGAGTGGATTTTTCACAATAAGGCTTCGCCCAAAAAGTAGAGTGTTACTTAGTTAGAGTTCGAGAGAATCAACCAACACGTCTGTTATCTTGTCTTCAATTATATGTGTATTCTACATGAAAAATATGGTCGAAAATTTTAATTTTTTTTTTCATAGGGGTTGTAATTGGTGGGTGCTATTAAATTTGTTAAGTTTCGTTAGTGGTTTTGTCGCTGAAGTGGTGAAAAATCAGAAGAGAGACTTAAAATCCTAAGATTTCCGATTCGAAGGAATTTCGCAGGTAACATCTGTGCCGTGCCTGGTCTCATTGTTGTTCTTCGTGAGAATCAATAAGATAAGAAGTGATGGATTCCAAATGTATCAAGTGTAAAATAAAAACTTCTTACAAATGTGATGGATGCAATAATTATTTCTGTAAATCGTGTGCACGACTAACTGCGTCAGAGGTTGCAGTATTGGAGCTCAAAACTAAGCGAGTTTTACTTTACCACTGCGAAGACTGTCAGGATTCAAAACCCTGAATTTGTTGAAGAACACTATACAGGATAAGAATGAGATTATTCAGACCAAAGACAGAATTATTGCCATGCTCGAGGAAAGAATTGCATCATTACTGGAAGAAAAGCAGAACGTCTTGATTTCTAAACCTATGTGGAATTCTGGGATGGAAACTTTTGCTGAAAAACTTAAGCAGACACCTACAGTGTGCCATAAACTCATTATTTCCCCAACGAGTGAACAGGAGAGTTTGAAGACAAAGGAGGATTTTCGTGCTGGGGTTGATCCAATCAAATTAGCAGTTGGCGTTGATAGAGTTATGAATGGTAAAATGGTTCAATAATTGTACAGTGTGGATCAAGAAAGGCTATAGATAAGGTGAAGATAGCTGTAGAGAAAAACATGAAGGATGAGTATAGGTGTGAGAAACTAAAATGAAAAATCCGAGTGTGATGGTGGCTAATATCGATAATGATTTGAAGAAAGAAAATTTGTTGGAGGCGATTCGTAATCAAAATGAAATATTCACAGAGAATGATGAAATGAATCTCAAGATACTAAGAAGGTGTGGCAATGGCAGGAGTTCTTATTGTGTATTGGAGTGCAAGAATGAGGTATTTCAAAAATTTATGTATAGTAAGAAAATTAATATCGGATTCAATAAATGTCCTGTTTTCGAAAATTTTTCATACCGAGATGTTATAAGTGTTCGGCATTTTACCATCGAGAATCAGAATGTAATGTTAAAAACAAGATCTGCTATAAGTGCTCTGGGGAGCACCTGTCTAGTGCCTGTAAATCTGCTAGACCGAAATGTTATAATTGTCATAGAAATAACGTGCAATACAAAACTAAGCTCGATGTTGGGCACGATGCCCTAGATAAGAAATGTCCCATTTATGAAAGATATCTGCAGCGCCTGAAGGATAAAATCAATTATAATTAGTGAATAGTATCTCTTCTAATTTAAAAAAGAGTTTTTTCTCTTGCTGTATAGTTTTCTTTCTTGTTTGCTATGAGGATTGTTCATCTAAATATTCGGTCGCTCGTTCCTTGTATGATCCATTTGAGGCAATGGGTAACTGAAAATGACGTTGATGTGGTGATTATTTCGGAAACATGGTTATCGCCGGATATACTCGACACGGATATTTTCATACAAGGTTACAGAATATTTCGCTTGGACAGAAGTATTTCTGGGGGTGGTGGGGTTTGTATATACTGTCGTGTGGCTCTGAGGGTTGTTGAAAGTATACCTTTTCAATCTGTTCATTCTGAGCAGCTCTGGTTAACATTGAGGGTAAACGGAGAAGCATTCGCATTGGGTGCTTTGTATAAGGCTGGCTCGGCGTATGTGGACTTTTTCGGGGAACTAGAGGAGTGTTTGGGTAACATCCTTTTGACTCACATCTATATTATATGTGCCGGTGATTTCAATATTGATCCCTTTCAGGATACTTGCCAGGCCAGATATCTTACTAACATAATGGAAACTTTTGCATTGGTGCAGCCTGTTGACGAGCCGACGAGAATAACTAAGAACTCTGCTAGGACAATTGATTTATTTCTTTGCTCTGAGGAGCTCACTATAAGTGATTGTCGAGTTACAGATTCGAACATAAAGACGGATCACCAGATGATTCATTTGAGTTTAATTGTGGATGGGGGTGTGAAGCGACCGGAGTATTTGAGTTTTCGTGATTTTAGGAATTTCAGGAGGGATTTGCTTTTGCAGGATTTAGCACTCACAGATTTTACCCCTATGATCAGAGATAGTAATATTGATAGCAAATGTCGATTTTTTGAAAATTTAGTCTTATCCCGCTTTGATAAGCATGCGCCAATTAGAACAATTATTATCAAGAAACGTAAACCCCCGTGGCTTACTGACAATGTGAAATTACTCATCTCTCTCCGCGATAAAGCTTTAAATAACTTTAGAAAATCGAGACTCCCTAAAGATTTTGATTATTATAAACAGTTGCGAAATTTCACTAATACAGCCATCAGAAATGAAAAGCGTGGTTACCTTCGTTTTAAAACTGGGGCCAATACGACTCGTATATGGAAACATTTACGAGAGTTCTCAATAGGAGTGCGACAGAAGGGTTTAATTCCTGAACCGATCAGTGACGTGAATGAAATGAGTAAATATTTTTCCAGTGTTTTTGCTGACAATCCTGTTCCAAGCTTGGAACTTTTGAATAAGTACGGTAATGGTAAGCTGAGGGATTCTATATCATTTCAAGTGTCAATGGTTACTGAAAGTCAGGTTTATGATGTTTTAACTTCCATTAAGTCTGCCTCGGTGGGTTCAGATGGTATAAGTGTCAAGATGCTTTTGTTGTGTTCACCTTTCATCCTGAAGTTCATATGTCACATAATAAATTATTGCATCGAGAAGTCAGTTTATCCAAAGTCGTGGAAAATGGCTCATGTCGTTCCGATTCCAAAAGTACGCGATCCTAAGGATTACAGGGATCTCCGACCTATAAGTATATTGAGTGTATTGTCCAAAATTTTTGAAAAACTTGTCGCTGTCCAAATAAAAGCGTATTTGGAGTCGGAGAGTATTTTGCCTGATATCCAGTCGGGTTTCAGGGGGGGTCATAGCTGTACCACTGCCCTGCTCGCAGTGGTGGATGACATCATAAAGGCTGTAGACGATAATGAACTTTTGTTGCTCGTCCTACTTGATTATTCGAAGGCTTTCGATAGAATTAATCACGATTTGTTGTTGGCAATCTTTCATTATATTGGTTTCACTGAAAATACGGTTTTATTGTTTGAAAGCTATTTGACTGGCAGAACACAAAGAGTTTTGTACGGAAAATTAAGTCTGATCCTATAGAGATCCCATGTGGAGTTCCGCAGGGATCCATTCTCGGACCGATATTTTTTATTATCTATACCTTTCAGCTCATGTGTTGTTTAATTTTCTGCTCGGCTCATTTATATGCTGACGACTCACAGCTCTATTTACAGTTTTCGCGCGACTCACTTGATGAAGCTCTAGAAAAAATTAATATAGATTTGGATAACATCTTTAAGTTGTCGGAGAGTATGTGTCTGAGCATTAACCCTTCAAAAACTGTAGTTATGCTATTTGGAAGGAAGGTCATGAGAGAGGCATGTGAAGATCTAATTAAGATATCTGTGAATGGCGCAGTTCTTCCTCTGACTAGCGAGTGTCGTAATTTGGGTTTGATTATGGATAGCGATTTGAGGTTTGATTCTCACATAAACTTGCTAATTAAAAGAGCTTTCGTGAATGTCAAATTGATTTATGGTTGCAAAGAATTTCTCGATATTCGACAAAGAAAAATGCTTTGTGAAGCACTGGTGTTGTCTCACCTCAATTATTGCGATACCGTATATGGCCCATGTCTGACAAAACAGAATGTGGCCCGAGTTCAGAAAATTCAAAACTGGTGTGTTCGAATTGTTTTCAACCTTAGACGCACAGATCGCACGTCCTGCAGACTGCAGCAATTGGGTTGGTTGAACATGGCGAATCGAAGAAGGCTGCATGTGCTGAGTCTGTTTTACATAATTTTGAATGAGAAGAAACCCTCCTATCTGCACCGACGAATCAAATATAGAACAGATGTTCATAGCATCAACGTCAGGTTCAGACATAAACTTGCCATACCGCGTTATCGTTCTTCCATGTTTCAGCGTTGCTTTTCTTATATTATTGTAGATGAAATCAATAAAATACCGAGTAGTCTTTTAGGTTTGAGTTTGGATGCATTTAAGAGGAGGGTGAGGCATTGGCTTTTTGAGAGCCAGTTAAATGAGATGTAGTCTTTCCTTGTTTCACCAAGAGGAAAAGATCTTTTATATATGGAGTGCATGAATTAATTTTGATTTATTTTAGTGTTAAATTTTTGTTTTCAAGATGAATAGTTGGTAAGATTAGTGATAAGTATCTCTTACATAATGATGTTTCCGTACAATTGTGGGTACACTTGTCTAGTATTTGTTTCTATTTTATTCAGGTTGGATTAATCAGCTATGCTGTATCCTACCTTTTGGTATCTCTCAATGTACAGTAACATTCACTCATAATAAGTATAAGGCCTCTAATGTAATTGATAGTTATAATTATTATTTCTGTACAAGATGCCAATAAAATGCTATTATTATTATTATTATTAAGACTCTAAGACTCGAAAACAAAGTAATTTTTTATATATATAATATATATATATATATATATATATATATATATATATATATATATATATATATAGGCAATATTATTAGGTATGTGTAAAATAAAATTACAAGCCTTATTAGTAGAAATTTTCAAAACTAACTCAGAAACTACAATACCTAGCAACCCTTCATCTAAACAGTTGGTTTTGAATGTTCTACTGGTACTGAAAGCTGGCTAAATATTTTCGAAAAGTTTATTAATTCAATTCATACAAAAATAAAACTCAAATTCACAACTGAATTAGATTGAAACGATTCAATCAAGTTTTTAGATTTAATAAAATTGAATAAAAGACATGATTTATTCACCTCTAATAAACCGTCTCATACGGACATCGTCATTCACAACAGGTCGTTTCTTGCTAAAATAGCAGCTTTTCACAGCATGATGATATTAACTATTCCTCCATCAATCAAGTTTTTAGATTTAATAAAATTGAATAAAAGACATGATTTATTCATCTCTAATAAACCGTCTCACACGGACATCGTCATTCACAACAGGTCGTTTCTTGCTAAAATGGCAGCTTTTCACAGCATGATGATATTAACTATTCCTTCTAATAATCTCGTTGGAGTATTATTTAACAAATAGCTCTTAATAATGGTTAGGTAAGATGACAAACCTCATTTCGAACCAACAATAATCTATCCAAATGCATCAGAACTAATGCAAGTAAAATAAATGAAGCAAAGAAATCAAAT
Organism: Cryptolaemus montrouzieri; assembly: GCA_013387265.2. Lineage (NCBI taxonomy): Eukaryota > Metazoa > Arthropoda > Insecta > Coleoptera > Coccinellidae > Cryptolaemus > Cryptolaemus montrouzieri. The sequence continues at coordinate 24,718,442 of JABFTP020000083.1, forward strand.
GAAAACTAACTCAACTACAGCAGATGTAGTAAGATGTATATTGATAAAACCTACAGAAATTTCAATGTTAGAATATTGAGTCAATGAACATTAACGTAGTTTCATCTAATTCCAAGAAAATTATAAAACTCTCTCTTAACCTAATAACAAAATTGATGTACATTTTGGGAATCCTTGAAATAAATAGACATAAACTTTCCAACATATTATTGAATGAACAGGTAGATTTTGACAATAATTCCCCATTACTCCATTCTATTCCGGCTGAGTGATTTTCATTATAGTTTTATGAATTTGCCTAAGGAGGTTTTACTCACTTTCAGTCCAATATTTCAAATCATATATAAATTGTTGAACCTGAAGTTCACTAATCGCATCGATTACCTGACCCCTTAGAGTTCATCAATTAATACAAAAGGGCAACAACAATTGCAATATAAAAAATATATAGAGATGCGGTGTTTCTCTCTGGTTATAGGTTCTAATATGGGGAAGATTATATAAAAATTCAAAATAAAGAGAAAATATACCGAAAAAGAAGAGGTAAAGTATTCACATAAACACACCAGTAGGACAATGTCTAGCGAGTTCAGTAAGTTTGTTGCATAGAATATCTTTGTTATGAACAATTTATAAGGCATTGATTTCAAATATTCTGTACCTCGATTAAAATCTCATTTTGATAGTTTCGCATAACAATTTTCGAGGCTATTTCTTGAAGGATATAAAAATAATGCTCTGAAAGGCTATAATTATGAGTTGAGTAACATAAATTTTAAATTTCACGATGATCAGTTGAATGTGTTGGACTTTATATAAAACTGAGTATTCATCACCTTCATGTAAATAGAGATATCGCTTTTTGATGTTTAACTTATATTCAATGCTCTTTAAAACACAAACACTAATCTGCTCAAACAATATTGCACTGACGTGTCTACCACTAGTCAAACAGTGAAACTCTTTTCTCAAAAGATTTATGAGTATCGAGCTTATTAGCATGACTATTCATTATCTGTAATCTTAATTGGGTCGAAATTATTCAAATTTTTATTTGGTTCGTGTGTTCATACATCGTGATAATGACGGTTTAGCACCAATGCAATGTGGTTGTCCTATCATACATTATTACCAAGCAAGGTTTAGAATATTGAAATAAGAAATAAACCAACAAAGACAACCTCTATCTTTTTATTTTTCCACACATTATTATATTCTGTTTCACGTCGTTAATTTTCGCGAGGAACAATATCAATCAACACCGATTAATCAAATATACGTATTGCTGAAACTGGTGCATCTTTCATTTCTTGAATTGACTTGTTTGAACAATATATTTATTTGTACAACAGTGACACAAGAAAATTGGAAATAATATTCACAATTTATTTCAATTTATCCCATAATCAGCTCTAGTCTCGCTTTTGCGATGAATGACGAACTATATAATGCCTCTTGAGATCGTGTTTTCTGACTGTGACATAATCGCAATAGTGGCATTTTCGAGCAACAATCTTCGGATTATGCACCACACTTTTATGAGCTCTTAGTGTTTCGTCATTTTTATAACTCTTCAGGCAAATGTCACAAATTACTCTTTCGTCTAAAAGGAAAAAGGGTAGTTAATGACAATTATATTTTCATTATATTACCTTTGCTGTAAAATCAAATAATTATTTGAGAATGAATATTGATTTATTCGTATCTAATAGAATGCATACATCATGCCATAGGCATAACACAATCAATCGACACTTGTAATATAAAAAGAATAAACGTTTGCTGGACTATTCGCATTTGATTTGCCTCCATACTGTTCGTCTGATTACGATAGAACATTGTCAACTTATCGCTTGCATCTATGCTAAGGTTATAGGCAAGTACGAACGAATTGCGAAATGTGTTGTACCGCATAATCATAAGAAAGAGCATTAAGATCTGACAGAACAAAAAAGATGAGCGTTGTATTATGTCTTCCTCATTTCCATTGTCTGAGTGTGGCAAACGTTCGTTAGTAGATCAACTCCTTGATTTAGACCTCCTCGAATAAACGAGGAACTCTAACCAAGAAACGAAACAGATCTTTCAAGATTCACATTCACATTCAGATCGATAGATGGCCAAAGTCAGAAAACCATGAATATAGTTTGACTCAAGGGTAATCGAATACAATAGCACTGATATTTCTCCTTTGTATATGATCCAATTTCATCAAATGTATTAATAATCGATAAGAGAATAAAAAATCAATAATCAAAGATTCATAGAGTATCAACAAGATAACCAATGTTCATTATCATATGCCAAAGATTTTTATATGGAGTAAATGAAGCGACCGTCAAAATATTCTGAGATAGTTTCTTTTTATATTTCGATGTAGATAAGTACGAGATGATATATTCACTCAACACTAGATGAATACAGACACACATGCTCGCCACTAACACATAAGCTTGCAACTTGATATGTGTATATGTATCTTGTTTAAAAAGAACATGCTCTAAACTACCTAATGATGTATGGGGATATTTCTTCATCAGATGGAAAAGAGATATGCAATCTTTTTGCCCGTTATTTCGGGAGTGTATATGTTCCTGGAAGTCAGCAGCGTAGTCGTGGTGTAACTGTTAAAAACAGCAAGAATAATGTACTATCAAATATTCACATAGAAGTGGAAGACGTCCGAGAGGTTCTCTTATCCCTTCAGGTCCAGATAGCATTCCACCAATTTTCTCAAAAATTGCGCTCACAAATTAAGTAAACCACTGCATATTTCATTCAATCAGTCTCTGATTAATTTTGTATTTCCTAAAAAGGGGAACCCTCGTTATGATTGTTATTCCAACCGACTTGAACGCATTCAGAATAGATTCATACGGTTCATATGCTTCAAAACTAACTTTGTTATCTTGATTCACGACTACTCTCTTGACCGTAAATGATCCAATGTAATGTCACTCGAAAATAGTAGAAATATATTTGATAATTTGGTTTTGTTTAAAATATTGAACTGCGTACTTCAGGCACCTGAGATCTTGCACATGGTTACTTTTAATGTTCCTATGAAATCTTTAAGGCACACGACTTCTTCTCTACAACTTTTAGAAAAACAAATAGTACACAGAACTCCCCCATCGATAGGATGCTACAACACGCATAGAAATATCAATTTGTTTGGGGTCAAATTGGCCTCTTTGAAGAGAAGCCTACGCTTGTTCTTTCGTTGACCAGCATCAAATTCATTTAATCGTTCGTTTTGTAATATTTATTTTGTATTTCTTTTTTCATCTTTTCTGTGAATACAAATCACTATTAATGTCTTATATAATACTTTTTTTAGAGTACTAGACTCTATGTAACTAGTATTCGTCTAGTGAATGTCCTTCTGGCTTCGGCTTTGGACATTCCTTATATTGTACGTAAATAAATAAATAAATAAATTTCAAGCATGCTCAAAAATCGACCGTTTGTGTGAGTGAATCTTTTGCTTTTGAGCATATCATTACCAATAATTATTCGCAGTAAGTTACATTTGTATCATACGATATGAGTTTTGTACCCATTTATGAGAACATTTACTCTCTTTACCACAGTGGAACGAATAAAACATTTTATATGGAAGAGAACTTGATAATGAAGGAAACGTTCGTCTGGAATATCAGCTTAGAGCATGCCTTAAACTAGTATGATTTGATTGAGGAGGTCGTTACTTGATGAAAATCGATATATATATTTTCAATGAAATAAAACTTAAGTATTTAGATTTTCACTATATTAACGAAAAATTTTACATATTAACTAATAGACAAAAACTCAATCTATTGGAAATTTTAGAGATCAACAGAGAAAAGAATTCAGGTAGGATACTTACTAAATCCTACTTTTGTACTAAATCTTTTCAATTCATAAAGTGAGCAACTCCGATGGGTAAAATTCCTTAGAACACAGTACTTGTTCTTCATTATTGATAATGGAATTTTACCAAGTAAAAGCCTCCCAAATTCAAAAGCCACAGTGTGGTGAAACCGGTCATAGTTTTGTTAATATAGTGAAAATCTGAATACTTCAGTTTTATTTCATTGAAAATAGTATGATTTTCCATATCAAATTAAAAATGAATCATCTGCATGTCATAGTTACAATATGTGCATTTTTGAATACCTATGGATAACAGTAATTTTATTGCATTTTCTGACAAATAAGAAACGTTCTTCGCTTCGCGTATGTGGTTATCCCTATATACTACATGAAAAAAATCGATCACTGCCCATAGAAAAGGAGTTTAAATATCGCATACATATTGACACGAATACAGAACAGGTCTCTTGCGGTTATATTACCAAATGCATTACAAAAAATCTACTAATATAAGTTAAACATGCTACTTCGGCAGCCTTCCTGCTTCGACAGATGGCCACTAACGTCTCATTTGAATTCGTTGATAAAACTTTATAAACATAATTACCCTATTAGACCTGTTGTTTCTTATGTAACGGCACCTTCTTTCAAACTTCCAAAATTCCTTAACGACTCTCTAATAAAACATTGCAATTTTAAATCTGAATTTTCGGTCAAAAACCCATACGAACTAATTGCCAATCAAAGATACCATTATACCACCTAATTCCAAACTCATATTTTTCGACGTTAAAAACTATTTCCTAACATTCCTTCGAAAGATACGTATAACTTAGCTAAAGAATTATTAGAAAAAAATCATGTCAATACGATCATTAAATCAGATATTCTTTCATTATTACAAATTTTTAGATTAAAATTATTTCCACTTCAATAACAAATACAATACTAGTGAAGACGGCTTGATTATGGGCAATCCATTAAGTCCTTTGTTAGCAGAAATATTCATGAATAATTTAGAGAAATGAATTCATAATCATCCACTCAGTAAATATTGTTTTACTGGTATCGCTATGTAGACGATATCATTATCTGCTTCACAGGAACAGACAGACAATTGAGAATTTTCGAAAATTATATAAATTCATTACTACCAAAATTGAATTCACAACCGAAATAAAAGCAATAATTCAATGAATTTCTTAGACGTAACAACTTCGAATGAAAATAGAAAACATGTTTTCGCAATCTTCCATAAGCCGTCACATACAGATATTATAATACATAAGTCATCCGTATCAACACAAAATGTCAGCATTCAACAGTTTTATTCATAAACTGTAAACATTCCGTTATCACCAGAAAATTTCAACAAAGGATTAAATTTAAATAAACAAATAGCTAAAAATAATGGTTATTATCCCAAAATAATAAATAATATTTAGAATAAAGAACAAAGTAGAATCGCATTGAATGAAGAGTACCCTGCCGATAAATTGAAACAAAAATTCAACACCTTAACCTACGTTGGCATTACGAGTGAAAAACTGAAATCATTCTTGAGTAGAAATAATTTCAACATAGCTTTCCAAACTGAAAATAGCTTAGGCAAATATACAAAAAACAATAAAACCAAATTAGATGAGAATAATAAATCAGGTGTTCACAGATTGAATTGCAATGACTGTGGTAATTTCTACATTGGTAGAACACATAGAAATTTCAATATTAGAATATCGGAACATAAACGCTGTTTTTCAAATAAAAAATCAGATTCAATTTACGCGAATCATCTCCTAGAAAATAATCACTCTTTCGACCCACAGATTGAAATTTGGATCTTTGGGAAACTTTAGAAATCAACAAACACAAACACTCAGGTAGACCCATTAATGAACAAGTCGATTTAAGCTCTTCACCTCTATTGAATCTCTTCAGGGAGCAATCTATTCCTTAATTTCAATGGATATACCTGTCATCAATAACCACTTAAGAAGAAGCAATTCAATAAGGTCTTAATTACTTAAGGACATTTGTATTTAAATTCTCAATTGTATCTATATATAGTTGTCGTAATTTCTGTACATTCATTCTTCTGAAGAAGCTACAGTGTAGTGAAACGCGTTGCGAATCACAATTATTCAGTAAAATTCCTCAAAAATATTACTTGATTTTTGTTATTATTAATATTTCACTTCGCAGGGGAAATATCTTATTTCTTCCCATATATTTTGCGTCCGGATTATTATCTCGATAGTTGTCTACTAAACTAAAATTTAATTCCCTATCTCACACCCTAAGGAGTAGTTTCTTTCAAATGCTGAAACGCTAAGGGTTTAACCCCGACGAGTTGCCCATATATCTGTTCATGCAATCAAACCGATCTCATGAAAAGGTAAATCCACCACCCGGTAATTAATACCATTGCCAGGCAATGATTATAATCAAAACATATCATGGAATCATTATATATTAGAATAACGTTAAATGTTATGAGAGTATATCACTCAACCAGAATATATACAAACTAGAGCATCATCAGACAATGACATCAATGTACCAACGAGTAGTGTCAGAGGTTTTCTCCCCGGAAAAATATATAATTAATTTTTTTTTTCATATCACCATTTACGGGTCAGGCAGATGAATTAATGAAGAAAGTTTGAAGTATGTGTACTGTGCCCAGTACGACTTCCTTCTGCGCGCTTGATATTATTTTTGGATTGAGACACAGGCGTTCGGTGTTCTCTTTCAAATGTGCTTCTAAGAGTCTATTAGCCGAAATAACCAGAGGCACTATGGCAACAGATTTGAGCTTGTATTTACCTCTTTCAACTCTAGAGCCAGGTATCTGGATATCTTCTCTGTATAGGCCTTCCCGATATTCTCGTCAAACGCAACTGTGCCATCTATCAGTGCAGCTTTCTCATTTTTCCAGTCAAACAGGGTTATGTCAGGCCTATTGTGGGGCCACTCTTCTATCTGTGATGAGTGGGGTGTCCCAGTAGAGCTTATATTCATCGTTCTCCATGCCACTGATTGGCTCATATTGATAATTCTGGACACAAGCTTTCTTGAGTCCCAATTTGTGAGCTAGCCCCTGATGATATAACTTAGCGACGTTGTTATCACGCTTTAACTATGCAGTAGGGGCCAGAATTGGACAACCGGACGTGATATGCTGAATGGTCTCTAGGTTAGGATATATATATATATATATATATATATATATATATATATATATATATATATATATATATATATATATATATATATATATATATATGGTATATATATATTAATGGTTTGAATAGAATCTATACAAGGTGTCACAACTAGAATTAGCCAGGTCTACTTCATAAATATTTTGAGATATTTAGTAGAAATAAAACTAGATTGTTTATCTGATGTTAAACCATTTTTTGTATTAAAGAACCTGTTTAAAAAAATTCGATAATTCTGAAATTTTAGAATTGGCCCTGAATATTATTTGTTCTTGTTTAATTTCTCTCTTCATGACATTTTTAATGCATATCGGTTAATAAATAGGTGGAACAATCAATATTTCATTTTTTAGACAGTTTTGAAGAACAGGATGAATTTCAAAATGCTCTTGAAACAAAACGAAAAAAATTATGTCAAATCTGTCTTGAAGACATTCAGTTGTCCATGTTGGCATGGTGAGAAGTTGTCCCATCTTGCTACCACATCTTTGTCTTTTTTTCGAAAAATTTAAAACCCGTCAAAGTATCTTCATGGAGAAAGGATCCAATGATCATACCATCAAATAGTCCACACCTCAAATATCGACACTCTAAATGCGTTGAAATGTAGTTTCCATTAGTAAATATGGTTAATTAGAGACCAATAACTGGAATTACACCTGTTAATAAGGCCATTATTGTGGAACTTTCCCACATTACTTCCGTTAAAACAACTGCATCGTCTTCAGATTAACTAATACGCTTGCGTTAAATAGTACGCGTCTTTCAGCCTCACCAGGATAAAACTCTGCATTACATAAATGGACTTTATATAGAAAATAGCTGAACTCTTGTAAACTACGTTGAACGCAATGTTTTGTTATATTAACTTCTTCAGATATTTTCTGTAGTGACACATGAGGATTCAAGTGTACATAAACAAAAATATTTACGATATCTTGTTCGGTATATAGTTGAACTAAATTAATGCGAATTCCAGTACGGAAATGACCTCGCCGCAAGACGCGATCTAGGTTCGCCAATCAATTTTGATTTGGAGTTGGACGAGTATAATATTTCTCCAGCTCTAATATTTTTAAACAATCACCTTAAATAAGAATCATGTCATATTCTTTGCCATAAACAAACTTGGTATTTTAACATTATTAATGCGCTCTTTTTAAGTTCACTTTGACAAAGGTCAAGGTAAAGGGTGATTCGTATCAGTTATTTTTTTGAGTAATGGCTTGCTGGAAATTAAAATTGATTCATTAACCAACCAATCTTGAATCGAAAAATTAATGAATAGAAGATAGAAAACCATAAAAAATGTACTGGAGCCTAGCTGGGTCAGTTTGGGCTGTGTAAATAAAAAGAGACACAAATATGTGCAAATATATTTAATCTCAAGTACATCAGGAGTCCATAATGAAATGTTAGAAAAAACTCTGTTCCTGGAAATTCCCTTCCATCTGAGGTTTGTTAGTTAAATGACGACGATTGTAGTGCTTTTTCAAATCGAAGATACGAGTAGTAGAATAACCACAGCCATATTCACATAATTTATGTTTTGCTTTACAATCGGTGCTTTTGTGTGAACTCAAACTTTGACGGGTAGTGTAACTTCTCTGGCAGATATTGCAGATATAACGCGCTAAAAATTAGATAAGTTACAGCGTCTTTATAATCAATATGTGGTTTCGGTGGCGATTCCGTGAGTCGAAAAGATAAAACCAACTAAATGTAACGTTCAAAACAGTCAAAAATGTTAGGACGATTGAAATCTGTTAAAAGCATAGAATAGAACAATGTTCCCCCTTACTCATTAGTTTGTTTCTGTTTCAACCTTGGTTTGTCCATATTATACTAAAGCAGTAAGGCTTATTTCGAGGAAAATGGAGTGGACGGTTGGAGTTTGAACCGGGCGGGAAGAAAGAGACGGCGCGGAAAAACGGGGGCCGTAGGCCCCAGTGGATAATTTTTTTCTGGTAGAGAAACGTCGGAGGAAGACCAGCGCGAAATTCGGAGTCCCTAGCTCGAACGACGGAGGTGCGACGATTATACGGAAAATTTCGCCGAAACGTCGCCCAGGGCGAACGGAACGTCGAAACGGCAAGATTTCTTCGGAATCGACAACGCGGATCTTTCGGAGGGCGATCCAAGAGGTCGATCGAGCGAACATTCCGGGAAAAAGTTCCGAAAAAGCGAAAATGAAATACGTCTCCGAAATCTCAGGGTTGGAGGGGATAATTTCTATGGACTTTTGTAGCTATACAAAATATTTCTATCGCCTTCGATCGCTACGAAACCTGGACAACGAAAAAGCCTCGAGTTTCGCATTTTGCGCCGCAATAGTTAGATTCTCATAAAACCACGGAAAAACGGAAAAAACCTTCCATCGAACGAAGGGCTATCGGCCGACTTTCGCAAATTTTCGCACTATTTTCCTTATTCCGAAAATCTCCGACGGCCACAAATTCGCGAAATTAACAAACCTCGAGCTGTCAAAATACGGGTGTTTGTTTTAACCGTCCTACTTAAACGGGGTCACCGGGAGAAAGGATTCGATCTTCGAACGCTTCCTACATATCTCGAGATGGGGTCCCCGACGAGAAATCGTCATTTCACGACTTAATTTTCGAATTTGGGACGGTTTTTGAGACCTACATTTTCGAAGAATAGAACGGAAACACGGGGGAGGAGCCAGTCACCGCTCCTTCTGCCCCTTATATAGCTATTCAATGTCGGAAGTGAGCGTTACCAACGTGCAAAATTCAATGCTCTCTCTCTTCTGAACAAAAATAGTGTGAAGGAAATAGTTAATAACTTTAATTTTCACCAACATAATTTCGGTACTAACAACATCTAGAATATAGTGCTCTCTCTCTTCTCAGTGATAATCGAATCTAACCTTATTTCAATTAGTCTTATATTCGATCAGTCATAATGAGTGATTGTAAATTTTATTTGAATGAAAAGTTTGACGAAACTTGAAATAAACTTTTAGAGGTAACTGATCGTAGTTTGATGTTTATTTTATCCACGTTAATGTATATTTTGTTCAGAGAAAGTAATGACATACTTTCAAAATCCATGAATTCAACATTCTGTGGTTATTCTAACCTAAACAATATGATTCAAACGGAATGTTATAATAAAAGGAGTTAAGGAGACTAACAATAATGTTTGAAAGGTAAGTGAATGTGTAATTTGAGGTTTATTCATATATTTTAATGTATATTTATTTGGCATGCTTAAGATATGTACTCAGGATTTACATATTTCATTGTTATTTTATCCTCTATGCGTCGAAAAATATTCTGGAATTACTAGGATTTTTTAACGAATCAATTGAAGGATCTTACAAAATGATGGGATATCCTTTGAGTTGCTGTTAATAGGCATTGAGCTCTTTTGTATAATATTTTTTCTGGAAGGAACTCGATAAAGTTTTCGTTAGGTTATTTAGAGTATGTATCATATGAATATTGAAAGCAATCCACTAAAGGCTATATCTGTATAAAAATATTTGAAGCTGGATGTCAATATGACGGTGTCACTTCAAATTGAATTTTCGTTTCAGTTTATTCAAGAGGAAGTACATTTCTATTCTACAATTATCCAAATGTAAAAGTTAATGAGATTCAATGTGTTTGACAATATTCAAGTTTGAACCAAATGAAATAAGATCTCAAATTTGCACAAAAGGTAATTATTGTGAGTTCCTTCTATTCATAACTCTTAGTTACTGTTTCTCAGGAAATGTCATCAAGGTTGTTGAATGAATGACAGGAATTCCTCATTGATTTGAGGTTGGAAGTTTCTCTGTTATAGGTGTCTGAAAGTGGGAAACATGATGTTCAAATATGTAGAAGTTGCATAAATGAAGTTTTATTTTGTACAACCCCAACTTTCAATCCAAGATTTATTAAAGTCACAGGAAACATGCTGCTGCTTATGTGAATCATATTTTGGAAAAATTCAACTACTACTTGGAGAATGCTATGCAATTTGACAATTTTTGTAATAGGTAGTTGTGCTATAAGTATTTTATATAATTGTGTAAATTGAGTTTGTTCATCACGTAATATGGAAATATGAAGTTGTTTTAAAGCAATTTCTTCCTTTCATTTTCATTTCATAATATATTATAAAGTTTCACAAGAAAATGAATTGAAGAGAAGTAAAATTGAAGAATAGAAATTTCAATTATTAGAGAGCAAGTTTGTAAGAAGCTGACTGCTCGAAACCAACTGATAACTCGACAATTAAGGATCTAGGAAATTAATAGTTACAAGAAAAAGTTTCACTGAAACTGATATATAGTTAACATCATTGTATTGTATATGAGGGTCCATAATGTAATTTACAAATTTGTGGATCTCATTTCTGCTTTCCACAAGAACACTTCAATTCAAAAGATGTTTGTTCTTTCTGGTAAGCAAATTGTGTGAATTTTGGTCAATTTGAATTTATAAAAAATAGTTACGTATAGGGCAATCACATAAGGTGAAAATTCTATGTATTCAGTACTTTTCCTTTATTTGATTACTAATTTCTCGCTTTTGTCTTTAGGATACTCCCAAGAAAATTTAATTTGAGGAGAACTTTTATTTTCTATTTCATCAATATCAATCAGAACTGTTGAGTAAAATTAAAAATTCGAAACTGTAGATTTGCATATATTGAAATTTCAGAAGTATATATTTAATACTATTTTGGAACTAAAACTTTGGAATATTGTGAATTAATATTAGACTTGTTGATGAATGAATTTCTATGTCTAAAGAATGATTGAACAATTTGTTTTTTTGAATCAATGTTGAAATGTTTTTAATTTCATGTTATGCTAGCTCAATTGGAGAAAGTTGAGATTTTCAAATTGAATGTATCCCTTTGAACTGGGATAGTAGTGAATAGTGTTGAAATTCGTATGGTTGATGAATCAGTATCCATAAAACAATACTGGAACCTGCGTTACCTTAAGAATGACAGAGGTACTATATGAGAGATTTCCATTTAACATGAAGAACTATTAAGTGAAAATATAAATAATGAAGTGAATATAATAAGGCGAGTTACATATGAAAAGGCGTTCAGTATATTAGGCGTTTAGTATATTGGCTATTTAGATATAAAAGGCGATCTTAATGGGCTCACTAGTTCCTAAACTACACCTATAAGCCATGGCTCATCCGATTCGAAATGGAGTCTAGAAAAATGTAATCAGCAGTACACAAAATACAGCAAGTTATATGTTCACGATAAAAACTTGTTAAGATCTAAGACTCTATCATAAATTCAAAAATTATCAATATCGGTTATCGAAGAGGACATAATTAAACAAATCACTCTTATCTGTTTCATTAAATTAACCTTGAATATATAGGGAATCCCACAATAAGGTATCTATCAATAACTCAAAATCTGAGAGAGTCATTGAAATCATTGCAGAACTTCATATAAGTTTCTTTCGTAGGATATAAACCTGCTAATACACACAACACAAAAATTGTCGCATCACCTGGTATTCTGAATTCCACAATCGATTAAGCAGCTCGATCGCAGTTTCTTTGTCGACATATGTTTTTGGACATATGAGGGGAAAAAAATCTTATCTTTGTAGTAACATTTGTTTCCATATGATCTCAAACACGTCTGAACCAAGAAGGAGTTTATTTGACTATCAGTATCCATTTGCAAGTTCCGGCAAACCGAAAACTTCGGAGTAATGGTGTGAGGAGGCATTCTTTTCCATGGTCGAACTGAGTTAGTCCTAGTGAATAATGGAGAATGACAGCTGCCAGATACATCGCAGATATCCTTGAACCCCATGTTGTACCCTTTGGCCCATTGATTGGCGAAAACTTCAATTATATGCATGATAATGCTCGGCCTCATGCAGCTAGAGTAGTTACAGAATTTCTGCAAAATGCCGAAATTGATATTTTAAGATGGCCAGCCAGAAGTCGCGACTTGAATCCCATAGAACATGGTTGGGACAACATGGGGTGGCAAATTCATCAACGTAGGATTCCTTGTAGAACACTCCAACAACTAGAAAATCTGCTTTTTGAAATTTGGAACTCAGTGACTCAAGAATACATCCAAAATTTGTTTGAGGGGCTTCCGAGACGTATACTGGCAGTAATTAGGGACCGGGGAGGAAATACTCGATTTTGAAAATGATTAGTAACCATTCGATGCTAGTTGATTGGTCTCTTCGCGAATGATTGAAGATGGTAGAATTTTTTAATTTTTCATTAACTCGAAAATTGTTGATATTTTACATCATAAACTCATCTATTTTGAATGATATCTTCTTATTTTACACTTCTGAAAGTTACCAAGCGACTCTCGAATGACCAACCTAAAAGTTTATATGGTATTGTCGTAAAAGTAGAGTGATGCGAAAATTTTTGTGGGGAGTGTATTTGAATTCAATTTACTCAAACCAAAGAAAAACTGCATAGCAGGTTTGAACAGTCAATTTAAGAAGAAGCATATGCCAAAATTTGACATATAATACACTCATGAAGATATTGGTGATCAAATGGTTTGTCATAAGATTAGTATTTCCATTTGAATTTTTGAATTTTTCGCAAGCGGTCACAAAATGATTCTCCGAAAATAAAAATTTACGTTTCTCTGCAATCATTATCATGGGTCGAAAGTCCTCAATTCTACATTCTGCATATTTGTAGTCAAGTGTCAACTGATATATAATGAGATGATGTCTACATAAACAAGGTCACTTTTAAAGAACTGTTACAGGTTACAGCGTGAAAACCATATTCCTCAAAAAAAAAATTCTGCACATCATTCCATTCAAAGCAAAAACCACTACCAAAATATTACGTAACAGAATAACCGAGGAGATACGAAGGACGACTGAAATTGAAATTTTTAAAAATCACCCGGTATCCGGAACAGGGGGGTTCACGGTATATTTTGTTTAATTAAAAAGTAATACAACTTTGTGTATCATTTTATTTCTATCAGTTCAGAAAACACCATTCAAGACCAACATCATGAATTTGAAACACAAAGTATTCTTTCAACTACTTCATCCGATTTTGATTCGTTTTGACAAAATGAACGCATCAAAATCATGTTCGCCTGTAAATAGAAAATCAATAATCTCAAATGAAACAAGTAAATATTTATAGCGACATTTAATGTGTTTCCATAGTCATTATCAAATTCATATCTATAGGACATTTGTGAACTTTGGTGCAGTGCCTCTTCAACGTGTGAAATCGTTTTGTAGAGTAGGAACACCAAGAACAAATGAAACGGTTCGTCTTACCACAATCGAATCTTTTGTGACAGCTTAGAGAATTTTTATTCTTGAAGCCCTTGTTACATTGTTCACAATATACTTGACCTAAAACAATATAGTTATGTACATGAAAATGTTATAGATGTAACGAAGATACAGATACTCAAAATGGTTGAGACATGTCTCCTCATATTTGATTCGTTGGATTGGAATACATTTTATATATTCTGAAGAGAATATAATATTTTTAATACAACATATATATCAAATATAATGCATTAGGGCCACAGTTGAATTTTTTTCAAGCTAAATTTGTATGTACAAAACACCCGAAACGTATAATACATAGACTAACTATGTGACTTTTTCTAGTTCGTATATCATCGTCTAGCTCGGAAGCAAATTTAATAATTTAAACACAATTTCATAATTCCCTTAAAATTCGAATTGAACAAAAATATGCTGTTATTACTAATTCAAGATACAAGGTAAATGAATATTATTTTGATTATAAACTACTTCAAGCTACAGGGTGTTGAAATTACCTGAAAAAATTGTTTTTCTCTTCAAAACTCCTGCAGTTTTTGAGATATTCAGCCCAAATTTGGAATGCAAGCTATTTCTTCACAGCCTCCATCATTACGTCCTAAATTTCAACTAGAATCTACGAGGTGTTCTCTTTTCCGGAGCCATGTCTCCTTTTGCCCTTTCAAACTTTTTTGCAGTACGTCATAGATCAGCGTACAATCAATTTTCGTCATCTTCGTTCAATTTAGAAACTTTTTTGACACTTTCGTAACTGCGACCGTTCTCGAGCTGAATTGAAAGCACTTCTAATTAAAAAATGACTAGTAGGCTTTGATTTTTTTCATTTATTTATTTATTTTGACAGTCGCTGAAGTTGAAGCAGTGTCTGCTTGAATTGTTTATTGAATTAACGATTAGTTTTAAGACTTCTGAAGTTATTGCTGTAAGAAAAATGGCTACTTCTACTGAAAATAATCATTTAAAAGGTGCAACTCAAACTATGAGAACTCCAGATATTGAGGAAGCAGTTTTGAATTGTGTTGATTTTAATCCTCATGTGAGTACAAGAAAAAATGAAAATCAGTTGAATATTTCACATGTTCTAATTTGGAGGATTCTACACGACTTTTTATTGTACCCGTTTCATATTCAACGCGTCAAAACTCTACTTCCTCGAGGATGTGCCACTTTAGGTGAGAAACATAATGTGGTTCATGCATGATGGGGCACCAGCACATTTTAGTGGAGAAGCTAGGGAATTCTTGAATCATACATCAAACTACTGATGGATAGGTCGGGGTGGATCAGAACCATGACCTCCTTGGTCCTCAGACTTAAATATTTTAGACTTTTTCTTATGGGGATATCTCAAAAGTTTAGTTAATACCACTCCAGTGAACACTGTAGAAGAATTGATAAATCGAATAATAACCTCTTGTGACACGTTAAGAAATACCCCAGGAATATTTCAAAGAGTGCATGATAATATGCGAAGAAGGACAGAGGCCTGTAATCTTGTAGGTGGAGGACACTTCCAGCATTTATTTACTTTTTAATTGTTCCTTTTTTCAGTGTGATATTGAATAAGTATAAGTTGAGTCTCAGAAGACGAGCTATCAAAATAAAAGCAGATTTTGGGCATAACTATCGAGTATTTCTATTATTTTTTTTCATTAAGCGAATAACATACAATTCAAATAATTCAAATTCAAGAATTTTTTTTTCGAAAACGGTGTGGAGATACGAAAAAATCACAAGTGTCAAAAAAGTTTCTAAATTGAACGAAGATGACGAAAATTGATTGTACGCTGATCAGTGGCGTACTGCAAAAAAGTTTGAAAGGGCAAAAGGAGACCTCGGAAAAGAAAACATCTTCTGAATTTCAGTTAAAATCTAGGACCTCTAATGATGGAGGCTGTAAAAAAGGTTGCATTCCAAATTTGGGTTGAATATCTTGAAAACTGCAGGAGTTTTGAAGAAAAAAACAATTTTTTCCGGAAATTTCAACACCCTGTAGTTCCGTAACGAAGCTTTTGCGGACCTACGTTTATATGAACTTTTTACTTAAAATTATACGTAGATTTACCCCCTCTAGTTGTGACATACTATTATGTAACACCCTGTATATAATAAACAAAATGTCTTGGTTCAAAAATGGCGAACTATCAACTATCTGATGAAGTGGGAATGCTTATTCTTATTTATATACAAGTTTCTTTGTATGTATTTCTTTTATTTCCACAGAAGTTTACTTCAGTTGTTTTCATTTTCATCAAAGTTGGTTTAAGTTGATTTGTAGAAAATTAATAATGTTGATTTTGTGATGCTATGGCTGTGTTTTCTTCAAAAATATACCATTCACTTCTATTCTTGTTCTGTATTTGTTTCCTTCAACAACATTATGAATTTTGTTCAGATTCTCTTGTTGAGTTTCATTTATATATTTCTTGATCAAATATTCAGTGTTATTTAAAACCTTTATTCTCGCACTTATTGAATAAAAAAGGAGTTCAATGTTTTATTGCAATTGTGTCCTAATTCAAGATTTCAAGTTTTGATATTCAAGAAGTTTGAATTGTCAAACTTATGTGAAAAAAAAACTTCTCATCAAGTCAAGTCAAGCAGCTTGAATTGCAATTCGAGCTGTGAATCCATAGACCTGTTGTATAGAAACACCTCTTGAAATGTTTAACCAGCACATAAAATTTTCAAACAAATGAATTTGATAAAAAGAAGGTATTCAGGTTTGCCAATAACTTATAGAATATCAACATTACGAGTGTTGGCGATTTCTTGGGAATGTTTTTATTGTATAGCTATACCTTCTGTCCATTGAGTATCAGGATTCAGTGCTGTGCTGAAAAACTAATACTTCAATTTCAATCATTTTCTGAAAAAAGAGACGGAAAAAGTAGAGTGGGTTACTGTTTGTGTTTGTGATGAAATTTTTTTGTCCCAGATATGGTTTCATTATTTCAGTTCGAATAACATACTTTCTTTTTTATTTTTGCTGAGAAATGACTCAAAACTTAACAGATGATTTAAATGGACTCTGAAGTAAACTTTATTGCGGAATACCATTAACCCTCTGTTACTCGCGTGGTCTACGATCGTAGACCACGCCATTTTGAATGACGTTCATTGGTAGACTATTCTTATTGCGGCGCCTACGCTTCAGAAGCTGTAGAAAACTTAAGTATTCAGTGAATCAGTATATTTTTGACAGTGTTAACGATTGGTTTTTGAAGATATTTGCTTCTGAATATGACTGGTCGACGATTGTAGACCACTTGAGTATTCACGTTTTACTTTGTGTTTCGAGTCAGTTCAATTCAAATTCAATTTCTTGGTACCTTGAAGAGAAAGAAGTATGTCTGAACCAAAAAGACGACGTGTACAGTCCAGCAAAGATCCTGAAGTCTGGTTACAGTGGTTCAATGAACTTCCTAGTGATTTTAAAACTTCCTCTGATGAAAACGATGATGAGGAAGACGATAATGCAGAACAAGATGTTGTTGAGGAGAGCAGCCGTGACACAGATTCAGAGCAGGATGTAATAAAGGATGACGAGCTTTCCGATGAAGAAAATGATTCTGCTTATTACGTAGGAAATGACAAAATAACAAAATGGAGAAAAACTTCACAGAGTCTCCAAATTCGAGTTCGTTCACATAATATTGTGAGACAACTCCCTAGAATGATGTAACTGCAGAAATCCAGTGCCTTAAATTGTTCGAGAACCATATAACCATTCGAATTGTAACGGTGTCAACAAACATATATACAGGGTGCTTCAACGAAAGCTCAACAAAGGCTATATCTACCAAGATATTCATTTCTGTTCAAAACGCAAAAACAAGTCAATGTTTGTTTCAAGGGGGACATCTTTTGGGGTACAATACTTGCCTGAAATATCAATCCCCTAAGCGGGGGTTGCGATCCTTGAACATTTTGAATAGGGAAGATGGACCGAGTGATGACTCAAAAGAAAGGTGGTATCTTTGTTTACATTTCCTTGAACGAATTTCCATTTTTAATTGAAAACTGTAAAAGATACAGGGTGAGCAACTGAAAGATAGGGAAGACTATTTCCCTGAGACTACTCAAGTTTTAGTGAGGTAAAATGGAAAAGATCCATGCTGATCAATGGCAGTCATCATCAAGTATCATTCTCATCTCGAATTTCAACCCCTGGATCAGGGGTGACAACCCTTGAAAATTTGAAAGAGGGTAGATGGGTCGAGTGATAACTCGAAAGAAAGGTATTATATTTGTCTGCATTCACGTGAAACAATTTTAATTTTTTATTGAAAACTGTAGAAGATACAGAGTGAACCACTGAAAAACAGAGAAGACTATCGCCCCAAGACTATTGGAGTATTTGTGCGAAAAACTGGAATAGACTCATTTAGATCAGAGATGGATCTGGAATGAATCTGTTCCATTTTTATGCACTAATACTGGAATAGCTCAGGGCGTTGGATAGTCTACTCTATTTCTGAGTAGCTCACTCTGTACCTTCTACAGTTTTCAATCAAAAATGAAAATTCGTTCACGGGGATGCATTCAAAGATAATACCTTTCTTTCGAGGTTAGATTAGGTTAGGTTAGGTCGACCCATCTACCCTCTTCCAAATTTTCACGGGTGGTCACCCCTACTATATGGGTTGATATTCGAGATGAGGATGGTACTTGATGATGACTGCCATTGATCAGCATGGATCTGTTCCATTTTAATTCACTAAAACTTGAATATTCTCAGGGAAATAGTCTTCCCTATCTTTCAGTTTCTCACCCTGTATCTTTTAGAGTTTTCAGTTAAAAATGGAAATTCGTTAAAGGCGATGTATACAAAGATACCACCTTTCTTTTGAGTCATCACTCGACCCATCTTCCCTATTCAAAATGTTCAAGGATTGCAACCCCCACTTAGGGGGTTGATAAGTTGGCTCCTATTCGGGAAGTTTTTGAAAATTTTTTATTGAATTTTCAGGCCAATTTCATACCAAGTGAGTTCCTCCTCACCATATTCGAACAACTATTAGCTTTCAGGGGGTATTCTGGTCTAGCAAATTGAAAAAAACAATTTTTTTCGTATATCTTCAAAGCTTAGACTTTCAAAAATATTCTCTAAAAAGATTTTTTTTAATGCGAATCATTTTGGGAGATACAGCTGATTTTGTGACGCGGCACATTAGTCGGCCGAAGATTTATCGCTCTGAACTACAAGCTTCTGCTGCTTCAAAAGCAGGCAGAACAGCTCGTTCAGAAGAAAGCACTTCACAATATCTGGATTTTGATAAAGAAGAAGGTCCAATCTATAAATGTGGGATCGCTGATTAATCCAAAGTGAGTATTGAATATTATTATCTGAGTTATTCTACTGGAAATCTTTCATAAACTTCAAACGTGTATTTCTCAAAACTCCTTTGTTGAGGTGGTTGACACGATATCTCAAGTTCTATCTGTCCGATTCCTTAGAAATTTTGTGAGAATTTTCTTTATACATCTCTTTATCATTTGGAGCCTGGATTTTGAAAAATTTCAATTTGAAGTATTTATAAAAAATTCATAAAGGTCGAAAAACAGGGTTAAATTTTTTTTTTTCAAGTGGACGCCATTTTGTGAATTTTTGTTTGTGTCAACCAGAGAGCACCGTTTTACTGGTAACCTCCACTTCACCTGTCAATGGATGAATTTTTGACTTTTTTTTTAATTTATTTTTATATACTTTGAAATTCAATGAATATTGTATAAAAAATGGGTAGTAAAAATGTTTTTAATTTTTTTTGTCATCCTAGTTTGAAAGTACCTAAAATGAAAGGCAGATGTGGCTTCAAACAATTTATACCAAGTAAGCCTGCCAAATATGGTATCAAAATGTTCGCTCTTGTTGATGCAAGAACATCGTACACGATTAATTTGGAACCCTATGTTGGGATGCAACCTTCCATATAAGATAAATAACTCTGGTGAATACATTGTCGTCCGATTGATCCATCCGATTTCCGGTACCTCTCGTAATGCCATCAGAGATAATTAGTTCAGTAGTTTACCACTCGTTGAGAAATTACTGAGAAATAATAAATTAACACATATTGGTTCATAACGTAGGAATAAACATGAAACTCCACCAGAATTCTTACAAAGTAGAAGCACTGAAGTAAAATTTTCAATTTTTGGGTTCGAGGAAGAATGCACCCTTGTTTATATTGCCAGTGTATATGAGTACTACTGTTATCGTCAACGCATCACTGCAATTCAATAGATGCTAAGACAGGAGATGATAAGAATCATCTCCATTATCATTACAGACTATAACAAAACGAAAGTTGGTGTTGATTTAGTTGATCAACTCTGCAACAGTTACAATGTTGCTAGAGATACCCGTCAGTGGCCTGAACATTGCAGGCATAAACGCATTATGCGTATTCAAAGCTAATCGCCCAGTACAGCAAGTATCCCGTAGTGATTTCCTGGACAAATGTGCTTGGGAACTCATAAAACCCCAAATCGAGTTTATGGCAACAATAGAACAAATACCTGCAGAAATTAGACGACGCGCTCTACATCTTTATGGCATTAGTGAGGTCGTACCCCCTCCCCCTCAGAGGCCACAAAATTATGTTGGAGGTTGATGCATATGTCCTAGAAGTGAGAATGAATCGACATGAAAATATTGTGCGAAATGCTACAGGTATGCTTGTAAGAATCATATGAAGGAAATATGTGTGAATTGTGTAGGTGAACAAAATTGACTGTTTTCAGGGGAACATAAAGGGGTAAATATTGGTAGTTTTTAGCTTGTAAATATTTTTTCATTAGCTTGTTATCTGTTGTTTCAGTTTTATACTGCATAAATTTTCACGTTCATGTATGTTTGAGTAAATTGAAAATACACACACCACAAAAATTGTCGCATCACCTGATATTCTGAATTCCACAATCGATTAAGAAGCTCGATCGCAGATTCTTTGTCAACATGTTTTTGGGCATATGAGAGAGAAAAATCTTATCTATGTAGTAATATTTGTTTCCATATGATCTCAAACATGTCTGAAACAAGAATGAGTTTATTTGACTATCAGTATTCATTTGCAATTTCCGGCGAACCGAAAACTTCGGAGGGGCTCAGTATTCATTCAATTTCTCTTCAGTTTTCACGCTAAATTAATGCAATTTTCTGTGTTTGTTGTTGATTTTCGAATCGTTGAATTTATTGTAATGGCTGCTGAACGTTCTGGACGCTATTTGAGTGATCATGACGTGATAAGAATTGTAACAGGGATGAAGCCAACGTTACGTGGCTAACTTGTTGAATGTTAACCAAAGCAATATTTCAAGAGCAACTAATCGATACCACGAAACAGGGGAATATGGAAGAAGGGCCGGACAGTCAAGAAATCGGATAACAACACCTGTTGATGATGGTTGGCTTCATTTAACTGCACTAAAACTGCGGCACTGTACGGCTGGAATGCTACAAAATGAACTTGCACTTTCCAGAAATGTGCATATTTCATTGCAAACTGTTAGGAACAGGCTCAGAGAAGACGATATCAGACCAAGGGTGGCATCTACCGGCCCGTGTCTCGCCAGAGAGCATCGAGTTGCAAGACTTCAGTTTGCGAGGGAACATGCAAATTTGGGTATTCCAGAATGGTCGAAATTTCTCTTTTCCAACGATTCCAGGTTCTGTCTAATATCAAATGATAGACGCATGCCTGTATATAGACTACCTGGGGAACGGTATCAGCAATGCAATATCCGCCAAACCGAAATCTTCGGAGGGGCTCAGTAAAGGTGTGGGGAAGCATTTCTTTCCATGGTCGAACTGAATTAGTCTTAGTGAATAATGGAAGAATGACAGCGGCCTGATATATCGCAGGTATCCTTGAACCCCATGTTGTACCCCTTTGGCCCATTGATTGGCGAAAACTTCATTTATATCAATGATAATGCTCGACCTCATGCAGCTAGAGTAGTTACAGAATTTCTGCAAAATGCCGAAATTGATATTTTAAGATGGCCAGCCAGAAGTCCCGACTTGAATCCCATAGAACATGTTTGGGACAACATGGGGGGCAAATTCAGCAACGTAGGATGCTTTGTAGAACACTCCAACAACTTGAAAATCTGCTTCCTGAAATTTGAAACACAGTGACTCAAGAGTACATCCAAAATTTGTAGAATCTTTTAATATTTTCATTAACTCATCTCTTTTGAATGATATCTTCTTATTTTACACTTCTGAAAGTAACCAAGCGACTCTTGAATGACCAACCTAAAAGTTTATATAGTATTGTCGTAAAAGTAGGGTGATGTGACTATTTTTGTGGGGGAGTATATTGAGTTATGGTAAATAACGGATTTACTCAAGCAGATGTGGTACGTCTATAAAATAGATATCGTTCCTGTCATCATTTCTTCTACTGGGTTAATACCCAAAAGTTTGCATGATAGCCTTGAGAAATAGAATTGCATGAGAATACTCATATAGAAATGCAAATGCTGTAATTCTCAATACATGTAAGATAATAAGAAAATTCATGTCAAGTATATTGTAATCGAGTCTATTCCCTTTGATTGCTGAATCGGGGAAAATTGAATTATATCCAGCTGAAAGCTAAGATAGTGCACAAATCCACGATATTAAGTAAAAATAATAATAAAACTTCCGGGTATATTAGTACAAAGTAGTTATACCGGAGCTGGCGATGCAAGGCGATATAGGATTATTAACAAACTCCCGAACCGTGAGGTCATGCTCATGGCCGCCTTGTCACCTAGTGATCCACTACTCTACACTTTCTGAATGGAAATAGTTTAGTCACCTTCTCTATAAACAAGAATTGTTCGTCCAAGGTGAAGATCGTTAATTTCTATTGGTTGATACCATTCAAGTTGGAGGTTATTCGTGCAAGATTCGTGACGGATCATTTCATCTCGGTTAATATATTTCTGGGTAAGTGCAGCAAAAGTTGATCCCAGGTTTTCTGGGCGTCAATCTTGTATACTAGTGAAGCTGAAGAATCTATGACATGAATGCAACTTCAATCTGTTGTTTCATCCTTCGCGGAGATCAGAAAACTAGATCCTTATGAATAAGAAACAGATTAGTTACAGAGAGTTTATCTTATCATCTGTTCATATATTATTATATGTTTATTTATAATTTACGATGTTTTGCTTAGAAACCAAGTGTTGTGCTTCATATATGCAAGTATTTCTCGAAGAAAAATTTAATTTACAAATAATAAACAATATTGAGAAA
The DNA here is from genome assembly GCA_013387265.2 of Cryptolaemus montrouzieri. Classification (NCBI taxonomy): domain Eukaryota; kingdom Metazoa; phylum Arthropoda; class Insecta; order Coleoptera; family Coccinellidae; genus Cryptolaemus; species Cryptolaemus montrouzieri. The sequence continues at coordinate 24,742,086 of JABFTP020000083.1, forward strand.
ACAACCTTACGCTCGTCTCCATAAATAATGCGGAGTGCATTTAATCTCGTATAAAATCTAGGGAGAATGGAAATTTTAATCCGTAGGTTTTTTCAATTCCAGAGAGATAAAATATTTTTATCAGAACTGAAACAACTTCAAATAATCAAAAATGATCAAGGAACTATATCCTTTCAAATACGCATTAAAATGGATGATATTGATTTTTATATCAAAATGAAAATGGTCATAGAATTATAATGGATATCATTCGCAATTGTCAACGAGAACGACAATTCGAATCGATATCCACTTGATGTATATAACATCATAAAGAGTCATAAATATATTTCAATTTCAACCCAATATCAAAATTCCGAAAAATAAGGTAAATATCTTACATACCGACTCCTTTAGATACTACAATAATTATTTTCATAAACATATTATTTACATATACGGAATATTCTTCAAGGACACTCTAACCACTTTTCAAATGAAAAACTTGCACTTTGTGAAAACATATTTTCAAACAAAAAATACGAATCTTGGAGAATTTTCAGTTTTTATACTTTTCTTAAAACAAAATATCATCTTAAAATACACAACTCAATTTATAACAGTGTCAAATGTCAGTATACATATAACCGATGTTTTGTTGATGTTTTCTTCTCAAGTGAGTTTTTAAGTTGTACTTCCTCTTCGTTTCGAAGGAACATAATGGGCACACGTGCTTGTTTTTTGGTACCCCACAGTCAATTCTCTGATGAGAAATAAGCGAATTGAGTTTTCTGAAATTTTTACCGCATACTTCACAGCGATAGTCTAAACCTGAAAAAGGTAGATGTTAGCTTTCTACAATATGACACAAACAATGGTAAATACACAATGAGATCGATCGATTGAATAGATATATACACTAGTCCAAAATAGTACTATTAATAACTGTTATGAATACTGAAATAGAAATTTACCAACCTGTCTCAGACGATATTATATAAAATTTTCATTTAATACACTAATGGATGAATATGGTCATGGAACGATAGAAAGAAGAAATTTTTGCCCATTTTATTTCTTTAACGGGTATTATTCCTAAAAACTTCACGAATATTGAAATATCATACCCTAAGGATAATTTATGTGAATACTATTCACATTAAAAAAAACCATCAGATCATGTCATATTTTTCGTAACCCATTTAGCCCTACTGTCCTTTTTGTTTTTTCTATGGACCTACAGTTTATAGTGGACTCGAACCACTCTCCTAGACCGTGCAAAGATAACTGCCACCTCTCAGGATTACAAGTTATCTGGCCTTCAGAGGTTATGGACCAACAACTATGGTTATGTGTCCAATCTCTATGTACGTCTTTGTCAAATTCACTTTTTTGTTCAATGACAACATCCATGACTTGAACCCGAATTCGAACCAGGCACCTCGGCTAAGCATATTCCTACATACTTGCTCACTAACCGTGCAGCTACCGAGGCGGTCTCCTAGTGTCCTTCTGAAAGGACTGTTGTCAACCTAACTCGTTTCGGATGAAATACTCGATTCTAGATGGCGCCATCTGTATAGCATAACAAGTGATCTATCCAAACGAGTTAAGACGCGCAACCGTTGCAGACGTAGTATTTACTTGTTATTAGCCAGTATTGAAGTGAAGTTTAATTATATCGATATCCAAGAGGTGATAAGTTAATTCTTCCATTTGGTAGAGTATGATTTCATTTCATCTGATATTTGAGTTCAACAGAGTCCCCCGTTTTAGACCTTTAACGTTAAGTTAGAATTGAGAATGAGGTTCCAGAAGAAGTAGCAATTTTTCCTCCTGAGAACGCCATTGATTACTGCGATCAAAATGAAGACTCCGGAAATAAAAATACCATCTTAAAAACTCAACTCAGAGTTCCTGCTGAAGTACGGATGCAAACTGAAGATAACTGGAATAGCTACAATGATAAACCTCTCTCAAAGTTTGTACAGCGAAGACCAAAACTTCTGAAAACTTTCGATTACAAAGAAAGTGATTTGGAAGAGTCGCCCTGCCGCAATGGACAACAGTATCATCGGCGAATAACAATCTTTCACGAGCTGCTACGTTCCAGTTATCCTTCGATGAAGTAGTGAACGATCTTATTCTTCAATTCTACAACACCTTCGCCCAGCAGAAGAATCGTGCCGGAGAAATGAGCTACTTCGTTTTAGTGGTGTTCTATTGCTTAGTAGCTATGTACCTATTCCACGGAAAAAGATGTTCTGGCAGAATAGGGATGACACCAACAATAAAATGGTATGTGAAGGTATATCACGTGATAGATTCGATCATATAATGAGCAATATTATACAAACCTGGATTTGAAGGACGAATATACGAAAATGCGACCACTTTTTGACATTCTGAACTCAAAATTTTTTGGGCATGTTCCTATCGAAGAAAATCATAGTATAGACAGACGAGTCAATAATATTTTTGACGTCACAGTGGAAAGCAATTCATACGTGAAAAACCTATCAGATGGAGATATAAGTGCTGGAATGGTGCTCTCAAAAAGGTTATATAGTTCATTTTGACCAATAGCAAGGTTCTTCAAGTACGTTGCCAGATAAGTACAAAGATATGGCGCATCAGTAGCCCTTTGAAGGTTTTCATTTATACTTTGACAATTACTTCACCCCACTTTCGTTGCTCAAGGAATTGAAATTGAGGGGGCTTAAAGCTACTGGAAGGCTGAGGGAAAACCGAATTCTCTCATCTCCCCTACATAGTTCGAGTGTACTAAAAAAAAGATAGAGGTTATTTTGAGCATACTTTGTCGGATGACGAAATCATTATCACCAAACGGAATGACAACAATGTTGTGAATGGAACATCAAATGCTTCAACAGTGTTTCCGGTAGATATAGTAAAGAGAAGAAATATATTTATATAGATCAACCAGGCTTGATAAAATCATATGAAATTATGGAAGGGATTGACCGTGGCGATCAAAATCTTGGTGATACTAGAATTAGCATCAGGGAAAAAATGGTATTTTCCGTTATTTGTTCATTGCATTGACATGGCTGTGCAAAACTCTTGGATGTTACATAAGGATAATGGCGGAAAACTCGACCAACTAGAATTCAGAAGATCTATAGCAACTGAACTATTTCTTACATGAGAATGAAAAAGGAAGGACTGACTAGATCATCTCATTGTTTATAACAACAATCAGAGACGATGTGCAGTATGCCATAAAAAAGCAGATTTTCTCTTCCAAAAATGTGATGTTGGTTTGCATCCAAAAGATTGTTTTGTTTCTTTTCATACCATTTAATGTTTAAATGTTCTTTTGATGAAAATAAAGACTTTGTTCGATACCAATTGATAATTTCATATGTTTATGCTATTTTACTACTGTCTTTTCAAAAGGACGCATAATTTGAACCAATAGCAAAACTCGAAAATTAAAAAAACTAATGGAATATAAAATAATAGTGAAAGTGCTCTGCAACTCCGCAAATTAATTGTTTTCAAAATACAGGGTGTTACGTAATAGTATATCACAACTTCAGGGGGTAAATCTACGTGCAATTTTAAGAAAATAAATTCATATAAACATAGGTCTGCAAAAGCTTCGTAACGGAGCTACAGGATGTTGAAATCTCCGGAAAAAATAGGTTTTTCTTAAAAACTCCTGCAGTTTTTGAGATATTCAGCCCAAATTTAGAATGCAAACTATTTATTACAGCCTCCATCATTACACGTCCTAGTTTTTAACTGGACTTCAAAAGGTGAGGCCAGTCTCATTTTGCCCTTCAAACTTTTTTGCAGTACGCCACTGATCAGCGTACAATCAATTTTCGTCACCTTCGCATAATTTAGAAACTTTTTGACACCTGTAATTTTTTCGTATCTCCAACCGTTTTCTAGTGAAAATCATTGATTTTGAATTATTTCAATGAAAAAAGTTAAATTAAATTAAAGAAATACTCGATAGGTATGCCCAAAATTTGCTTTTACACTGATAGCTCGACTTCTGAAACTCGTCATACTTATTCAATATCAAACTAAAAAACGAACAATTGAAAACTACATAAATTGCTGGAAGTGTCCTCCACCTGCAAGAATACAGGCCTCTGTCCTTTTTGCATATTATCACGCACTCTTTGAAATATTCCTGGGGTATTTCTTATTGTGTCACAAGATGTTATTATTCGATTTCTCAATTCTTCAACAGTTTTCACTAGAGTGGTATAAATTAAACTTTTGAGATATCTCCATAACACAAAGCCTAAACTATTGAATTCTGGGGACCTAGGAGGTCATGGTTCTGGCTCACCCCGACCTATCTATCGGTTCTTGAATGTATTATTCAAGGATCCCCAGCTTCTCCATTGAAATGTGCTGGTGCCCCGTCATGCATGAACCACATTATGTTTCTCACCAAAAGTGGCACATCCTCGAGCAATAAAGGTAACTTCAAATTAAGAAATTGCCAATAAGCTGGTCCGATTAGTCTATTAGGCAAAAAATAATGGCCCAATCAAATAATTTCCAATTATTCCGACCCAGACATTCAGTGAGAATTGTTCTTAATGATGAGATTCTTCAATCAAATGGGGGTTTTCCTCAGCCCACTAATATTTATTGTGAAAATTTATTATAGCAGTTCTCGAAAAGTTAGCTTCGTCGGTGAACATTATTTCACTATCAAAATGAGCATTTTATCTGGTATGGTTTAGACGCGTTGAATATGAAACATGTACAATAAAAAGTCGTGGAGAATCCTCCAAACTAGAACATGTGAAACATTCAACTGATTTCCAATTTTTCTTGTACTCACATGAGGATTCAAATCAATGCAATTCAAAACTGCTTACTCAATATCTGGAGTTCTCATAGTTTGAGTTGCACCTTTTAAATGATTATTTGCAGTAAAAGTACCAGTTCCCTCAACCTTCTGTGGATATTTGAAAATGTTCTCCTATCTGGTGTTACTCGATTTGGAAAGCGCACCTGATATAATCGCATAGCTTCTGTTATGATTCCGTCAGCCAGACCGTATATGTAATCATCAGCCAATTCGGCGTTAGTAAAATTAGCCATTTTTTCTTACAGCAATAACTTCAAAAGTTTTGAAACTAATCGTTAATTCAATAAACAATTCGAGCAGACACTGGTTCAACTTTAGTAACTGTCAAAATAAATAAATGAATGAAGAAAATCGAAGCCTACTGTCATTTCTTCAATTACAAGTGATTTCAATTCAGCGAATGCATACAATCGTTTAATAATTTTTTCCACGGGAACGATCGGAGATACGAAAAAATTACAAGTGTCAAAAAGTTTCAGAATGAACGAAGATGACGAAAATTGATTGTACACTGATCAGCGGTGTATTACAAAAAGTTTTAAAGGGCAAAAGAAGGCATAGCTCCGGAAAAGAAACCACCTTGTAGATTCTAGTTACAATTTAGGATGTGTAATGATGTAGGCTGTAAAAAATAGCTTGCATTCCACATTTGGGCAAAAACTGCACGAGTCTTGAAGAAAAACCAATTTTTCTGGAAATTTCAGAACCCTGTAGCTCCTAACGAAGATTTTGCGGACCTATGTTTATATAAACTTTTTTCTTAAGATTGCACTTAGATTTACCCTTCAAGTTGTTACATAGTATTATGTAACACCCTGTATACTAACCAAGCGTATTACCTGCATGACAGTAGCTACCTGTACACATTAGAAAATCTACGAATCGAACTCGACATCTACACTCATCGTCATAAATAAACCGCTAGTATACCTGTAGAAATAATTTATCGCTTTTCCGGCGCCGCCTTTTTCCAACTTTCAGGGATGTCCGTCATCTTTCAGAGCTCCAGAGTTATCCACAATTAAGTTCAATCTTATTTTGCACTTTGATGCTGTC